>VZTQ01002429.1:0-35332 GCA_013400755.1 Pelecanoides urinatrix
GCATCACTTATTTTGTATATTATCAACATAATCATTATTATTATCCTCCCTTCCTTTTCTGCCCTATTAAACTGTCTTTATCTCAACCCATGATTTTTACTTTTTTTTTTTTGGCCAATTAACTCCCTCTGTGGGGGGAGTGAGTAAACGGCTGTATGCTGTTTAGCTGCCTGCCGGGTTAAACCACAACATAATTGTAAAGCCTCATTTTCTCACATGGTAAGCATAAAGATAGAAGGAAAGCTTCCAGAAAATGGCTAATTAATTTCATTTCTCATTTGAATAAAAGCCTCTATTTCGCCAATATCCCAGATGTTTTTATTTGGCACCTTTTCAAGGATTCTTTCTGTTGGGAGGAAAGGAAACTTCTGGAGAAATGGTGGGGTTGGACAAGGTGACCTCCAAATGTCCTCTCCAACCTTTCTGTGATCCTGGGATTTTTGAGGCAGTGCTCTCTGGTTACAAAGAAGATATCTGAAGTCTGTTGAGAGTGCAACAGGAAAGAAATTCTAACAGACAATATCTACAGTTACAATATGGAAATATCCCAATCTGTTGCCCTCTTAACTGTTAAATAATTCTATACATCAAGAGCTTTATCTCTTTGCTCTACATCTTTCTGCACTCTATTTTTTTCTGTTGCCATTGCTACTTGCCAGAAGTTCATCAAAATTTACAATCAACCAAGTTCAAGAATTAAAGTTATAGTCCTGATAGGATGTGGACTTCCCACTTACTGAAGTGCAAGTCAAACACAAAAAGTATTTTGATTTACAGCATCTAAGGAGTTCTTGTCAATTTTTCCCAAAGCCTTTCTATACATTGATTTTAAAAACAAAACTCACCTTTAGTAGAAAAGTCTTCCTTCCACTTACCTGCTGTAGGGAGACTATCCCCCAGAGAATGATGAAAATGGAGAAACAGCATGTCTCACACCCTACAGACTTCGTAACAGTCAACTTCTGTGCTCTCTCTAAACAGGGCAACTCAAAAAGAGAAGTTACTGAAGAGAGATTTAACAAAGCTACAGTAATCAGTGCTTTCCACAACATGTGTGCTGTTGTAGGATCCATTAATAGTGTCCAGGGGCTTCGTTACAGGCCCCTGTCCTATTTGCCTGATATTGTGGGTGGAAATGTAATCCCTCATCACTCTCACAAACTTCCGTGAAAACTCTGTTACTAAAGACTCTGAGTAGATAACTATAAATTCCATTCTAAAATAAATTAAAAATTACAATAACTTGTTTGACTTAAATACAGATAGGCTACCAAAACCCCCACATATATTCTTGTTCAGGTTATATTTACTGTATGCTGATACACAACTGATACTGCTTTATAAATAGCTCCATTTTTGTCTATTTCATGTAAAGTGTAAATCATTTGACATTACCAACCTATTGGAAAGTTTCCAAACAGGTCTGGTTTTGGTATACTACAATAACTGCTTATTTCAGAGGCAAGAAGATTAAAGAATGTTTTCAAAATGTAGAAAGATTTTCTGTATATTCTCTTCTTAATTTTGCTGTGTTTTATTTACTATTCATGTACTGTGTGTTTGGAGTCACATGCTAATTGGTGTTTCCTCCTTTCATTTCTCTGGGAAAATTATGAGAAAATATATGGTAAAAGTTTTTTATTATCATAGAACTCAAAGGCTATCAGTGATTGTAGCTATTTATACTTATGAGGAGGTAATCAGAATAATCACTGGTTGCATGATAGTTCTTCAAGCAAAAGAAACTTCACTTTATTGATTTTTTTATTGATCTCTTTTGGTGGTAGTAGTAGTAGTAGAAGGACCACATTTTTCCAATGTTTTTTCAAGAAAAGTTCGTTCTTGCAGCTTTAATGCATAAGGAAATAATTTTGCATTCAACAAGAATGACAGTTGGTCTAAATAGAAAATAGATTATTTTCCAAATCCACAAAAATGTTAAACAAATCATTGCTAGATCATATGCAAGACCTGTCTTGCACTGTTGCAGCTATTGATGTTGGACTACTGAAGAAAGATATATTTTGATACAGAGAATGGGTGTGGACAGAGGTTCCAGGTTTATATCCCTGTTTCTCACAGCTCAGGGAACACAGTTTCTTTGTAAATTTAAAATGTATTAAGAATTCATGAATGAAGGTCATTCATGAAGGTAATTTCAATGTGAGCCTGGTCTCGTTTGATTTATGTGTTTGTTTTCTTACTCTTAAAATAATCTAAGCCTAATATAACAAAACCAGGAATAAACCACAATAAATTGGAAAACATGTTACTACTGATATCTACAGAAGTATTATCTGAGTAAACCACATTGTTAATAACATAGCTATTTTTTGTCAATTGCTTCACAAAACTGGATGGAAATTTGATGGCATACTGCAAGGCAGTAGGCATGCAAGTCAACATTAAAATGCCTAGTTATTTGTATTTCTGTGCAAAATGTTAAATGGCTGAAACAAATGACAAACAAGGTCATGCTTATGCCATCCACAGAATTAAAAAAAATAATTAGGTGATGGGATGGTATATTAAGTGCAAAAGCTGTTTTCATGTGCTTAGATCTAGATTTGGCTTCAAGTTGGAGTGAAGTAATGTTTAGAAATCTGTCTCCTTTTTTCACCATGAGGACAGTCAGGCATTGGAACAGGTTGCTCAGAGAAGTTACGCAGTCTCCATCCTTGGAGGTTTTCAAGACCAGACTGGATACAGCCCTGAGCAACATAGTCTAACATCATAGCTAATCCTCCAGCAGATTGGACTGAAGGGACCTGAGGTCCCTTCTAACCTGAATGATCCTATCCTGATATAGTATTGTGGTAGAACTACTACTATTAAGAACCTATAAGCATTTCTGTTTGAAGGTTAGTAATCGCTTGTTTTCTTAGACAAAATATCCTCAACTGGTATCTGATAATTTACAAGCAGCTTTCGTTTGATATGAAACTTTGCTAGGACTGAGTTAGACCTTGATCCCATGAAGTGTTGAGAGCTTGAAGTATGATTCAGCAAGGACCTTAGAAATAAGCTTTTAAATACCTCTTAAACCCACAGATGCACGATTTAGGGGGAGTTTGGTGGTTATGAATTAAGACGGAAGTCTCTATATGTGGCTTTCAAGGTCATGTCCTGTGAGTGCTAAGATTACACTATAATCAGAAACAAAACATAGGTCAAATTCTTCCCTTGAGAAATTATTCCAATGAAATCAAGTTCTTAAAAGTTACCTCATCCCATTTTAAAAGATGCAAAGAGAATTAAAATTTGCCAGCAATATCAAAAAGGAACTAATGAAAAGCACAGAGGAGTACACCTGTAGCATACTGTGCCAAAAGCAAATTCTTGTCACATGCATACAAAGGTATCAACTTGAACTTATATTCTGCAATTAATTTCGTACAGGCAACATAATGCATTCAATTCAGTATTAGTTGCAAGATTGGGATCTAGTCCAATTACTAAGACCTATATCATAAACAGTAATGTTAAGGAAGTCATATAAAAATGTATTATTCTCTTGTGGAATATCTCAAAAAACTGATGGATAAATCATTATCATCACCTGCAAAAAGAGCTAACTGCAACATAAAATATTTCTCTGGCTCTGAAACATGCAATAAAGTTTGTTGCACAATTTTAAGTCTATATTTGAATTTACTGCTCACTTCTAATACAAAACAAGAAAATGAAATTTAACAGCTAGTATTTAGTCTTGATATCTTTGGTGACTTCTTGAGTTATGATAATGTCTTACTAAAGCATTTTAAAACATCATTACTATTATCTTAAATACTGATCTTCAGTTGTAGACGCAAGTTCTGTGAGGCAAGTTATTATTTTTTGTCATGTTATATCTACTCTTAAAGCATATAATGAGATAAGCTGTGACTTACTGATTGAGTTCACACCTTGGTTCATGATGTATTTGCTCTTATAACTTCCATCCCTAGGTTAAGGTTATAACAGGTTAAAAGAAACCTTTGGAGGGGGAGGGGGAAGGTATTTTGTGCTAAATTTAAGTTTCCATCTTGATAAACATACCTGGGACACCTGGAGAATAGCAGCTATTATATCACATAAGAAGATATCACAGCAAAGCTATAAGCTGTAACAATAGGAAAAGATACAAAAAATAACAAAACTGATCATGTCACCCTGCTCAATTCATCTTACACAGGACCACTGTCGCATCCAAGTTACACCTTTGAAAAAAATTTATGTATTCCACAAAAATTAATTTTAATTAAGTAACATTTTAAAGTATGGCAGTAGCCAGCATTAATAAGGCTTCTTTTTTAAAATGCAAAAAGGATTGTGCTTACTAACATATTCCATACAAAAAAAGGATACTTTTTGCCTTAGACTAGAGAGTACGTAGATGTAAGTTTTCTTCAAGCTATTCATAGCTAAAATCTGGACAAAATAGTACTAGATTACATTTTCCACTTCCCCTGCACACTGCAGCATTTAGACTTAGCATTTGAGAGCATGTTGGAAATACAGACTACTTAATGCAAGAACAAAACTTTCTAGTATGTTCGTATGCTTATATTGCATAAGATAATACAATCCATCTGTTGGAAAAATCCTCACTGAATATTGTATCTGTCTTAGTAATAAACATGAATAGAAATCAAGATTATTTTTTTTAAATCCAAAACTGAGTAACAGTGAGCCTTACAAAGAAATATGTTTAGGAACCTGAGGCAAATTATACATGTTAATGTTGGAGTCACTGAGAACAGTTAACACAATGTAACCAAATGTCAACTGGAATATTTTGCAGTAACTTACCAAAGAGGTCTGTGTTTAATGAATATATGAACGCTTGGTTTCTAAGTTTTCAACTTCAGATGGCGAAGATTAAGTGCTAAGGGTGTTACTGTAAATGTTTAAGTGAGATGAACATCACTGATTTTCTAATTTTACCACATGGTTTATTTCAGAAGAAAACAAGCACCAGCTACATACTTCTCCTGCAAGTCAGTAAACAGTCACACACGAAAACTCAATACAATTTGCTTCTTTGTTTATGTGCAGGATATTTAGTTTGGTTTGCAAAGTATTAGAAGAATAATAAGAACCTCCTGACAGAATACCACAACTAAATTTCTAAAAAGCCACTCAGTTAATCTCAGTGTTGAATCTAGCTGTTTCAAATTATTGTAATGTATAATAACAGTCTTATTGACAATATAGATGCACAGAGCCAAAAAAAGCTAGAAATAGTGGCCAAAATGATGAACTAAGCGCCAGCCCAAATCACAACAAACATATGGCCATTAACTGAAGAATGGAGGGGTTTAGGAATGCAGCTGTCTGTGGTCTCCTAAAAGTTCCAGAGGAATGAAACGCTGTGAGGATTGGCAAAGTCTGGATGAAAGGTACTACTGAAGATGGTAGGTCCTAAAATGGAGTCAACCATCAGTTCATGTTGGAATTCAGAGATTTCTGTGGTCAGAATATATTCATTCCATTGGCCTCATAATGTATATCAACAAATTAATATTGTATGGATGTCATTTCAAAGCCTACTGAAGACGAAGAGCCATTATTGAAGCCATTAGAGCACAGATGGTTCAAACTATATGCAGATATTCATACTTGCATTTCTGCATTATAGCTGTTTTTTTTTTTTCCTGTTGAACTATAATGAATTGTCTCATAATCTGTTCCATCTTCTTGCCATTAGCAGGCTTTGAATGTTCACAAATAGGAGCAAAGAACTCATTTTCCAGAGCTTTAATCACACAAAGAGGGAATGCCTAATTCTCTAAATGAAATGGTCTGTGATCAGTGAAGCAGAGATTTAATATATCACGGCAAATTAGGTATATTTTAATAAATTACTTATCTCTCTGAATACTTTACATATGCTTATGAAGAAACATAGCCTGTTTGCAAACAGTGGAAATCCACAGCCTATAAAATTCTTTGAAGAAAATGACAAATAAAAAAGTAAATTAAAAAATGAAATGTATTATACCCTCGTTCTCAAGAGACAATCCTTTTGCAGCATTGATTCACAGCTCCATTAAAAATATCAATTAAATCCTTCACTGAGATTGGTTAAAAGCTGGAAAATTAACTTTCCAAGCTAGACACTGGTTATTCAGATACAACAATTCATTGTATATGTTTGATGTAAGTTCTAAAAGTGACAAAAACCAAAATGAAAACACAGTTGCCTGTCCCTACAGCTCAAACTAGGTGAAGCAAAATCTGATATTGTATGGCTTCTTTTTGTTCTTTGACAGGTGTTAGCTGAAAGTAAATCTTTTACTGTACAGAAAAATGGTTGTGCCTGCCCTCCCCCTACTTCAAATCATGATAATCATAAACAGCTGATTATAATGTTAGTAGAAGGGTAAAAGTTATTTAAAAAAAGGTTGCAGTAATTTAATAAGTCCTGCAACTAGCCTCATTTTTTATATTTAATTGATAGGAACTGCATGCATCAAAGAAAACACATACTGAGATTTAATGTGCATAAAATGGATATTAGCATTTTAAAGAGGCAGATTAACACATTAATCCAAGTAATTTTCATATATTGCTTTTAATAAAATCTTCACAGTATAAAATTCTTAATGAGGCTAATCACAGGCATTCCATTTAGTAGGGTGATTAGGGATAACATAAAAGTATTTTTAATCAGTTTTCTAAGGCTTATGGTTTTTTTATTAAAAATTAAGAATTTTACTTGCATTTTTATTACTGTTTTATGTAGGAAAAAATCTTGAAAATGCAAATAAAGCACATCATTCAATCATGTAGGTATTAATTATTTACAAGACGTTGTCCATTGTGGAGAGATTCTTAGCCTTAGGGGGAAATATAAAAACAAACAGACTGGAAAGTATACAAAACTTTACAACTACAAATCAAGCGTCCTTTTTATATAAATTATACATTAAATATACTCCAAGAATTACGAAGATCTCATCTTTGAAGCACTATCAAGCATGTATTTACACTGGGACAAGGAACTTCTGTAGGCAAACTTCCCTTTCATGCCTCCTAGTCATCTTTGCATTCCTCATAGACTGAACGCAGCGCATGGAGGGCTTCCACTGTTACTTTGAGCTTTCCAATTACTGCACTATCATCTTGTGAATCGAAAACTAGAAAGGAAACATCAGAAAACAGCATTAGCAATTTCATTTAAGGTTTTGCTTTTGTTCTGATAATTTTCCTTAACATATGGACAGATTAAAAGGCACCTAGCATATGTTTAAAAAAAGAGGGGGGGGAAGAAATCTTCCAGTTCAGGCACTCAGCCTACTGGAAACTGAACACTCTAAGAACTAGAATGTACATCAATAAAGGTATTAGTGTTGCAATTAACTTTGAAATAAAGAAAACTATCTGTGTGGTAATTGCCTATATAAATTAATTATTTTTCACAATACCTAACTATAGATGTTCCAAACTCTATTAAAGACATATATGCATACTTATAAATAGTTTTAAGTAAAAAATATACCAATTAATGCATTTTCTACACTGTGTGTACGACCGGTCCAAATCAGCCTGGACAGTTATTAGTATTTAAAGAGTAAATTGTTTTTTCCAGTTGGTGCAATGCAAAATTATTTTAATTCCAGGCTTCTATGTGTTGTAAAATAGTGAAGTGTAGGCAAAGATGGTATTTCCCCTAGACTAAACTATTTAACTACCTTCATTTTTGTATGTGGGTTTTAAAGTAGTATTTAAAATTTCTGTTTTACAGAAATTAGCTAACATGATTTAAAATTGCACTCTTACAATATCTAAGTAAGCCCACAGGGCCACAGTCTCTGATGCTGTGATTAAAAACATGCTGCTAACAGTCAAAAATGAGGCTCTGCATAAAAAGCAATGAGGCTGCCTAACATGACTCTAGAAGGAATTTGAATAAAAACAATCTTGACAGCACATCTTTTCAAAGCAAATTATACAGCAGACAAATGGCAAGGTTATGTATTTACTATATAAACTGGGATAAGTAGTCTGGGACATGCAATGATACTGCATGCTACAACTTCTAGGCTGTGGGGACAGCTCAGAAGAGGTTTGGAGAAGGAAAAACATGGCATAAACCTTCCAACATTTACTTTGTTGATAGAGCTATTATAGGACAGATTGGATGCTATTCTCAGAGATCCAAACCATTTTGTATATCCTTGGACAAATCACTCAGTGAACTGTCAACTTAAAGAGCAGACTTCAGGGGACATTATTCTTTTTACTTGTAAGAACGGTAGGATAACTGTAATTAATGTTATCAGAAGATAGCATTAATTCTATTTTCTCAGTTTTAATATTGTCATATTATCTCTGAGACATACTGTTATATACCTTGTCTATACTTTTTTTCAACCAGCCTCCTGCTTAGCCATTCATTTAATTGCTTCAAATTTCATGTAGGCCACTTTCACAGAATCAGCAATGAAAGGAACAAGATATGAAAAAGATACATGCTTTCAGTTCTCAAAAAGAATGAAGGAAGTTTATGGTATCTAAATTCAGAATGATTAGATCTTCATGTGGTAGTGTCCTATGAATTTCCCTGTGTCTAGGTTTATTCTTTTTCCCTCAAACCAATATCCACCTCAGAGAATATGGACAATATTATTTAGGAGTTTATTTATTGTGTCATTACATTTATTTATTTATTTTATTTATTGTGTCATTACATTTAATTGAAGTCTGTGTCCAGATCTTAAGAGCAGATCCGTTTACAATGACTTCGTCCAATAAAATATACTGATATATGCTACTTTTGCCATGATCTGACATACATTGACGTAAAGTTCATTTAAATTCTCTGAAAGTCCTAAGTTTTCAGAAAATATGGAAATATTAAAAAAAAATCTACACTGTACAGCATCTGCAGGGAAGGGGAGAAGCATGGATAGAAGTAAGAATAAAAAATATTTCTATCTATTACTATCACTTTCATTGATATAATGTACATAAAGTAAAAATTAGTTCAAATGTCTTATGATTAGGGGAAGAAACGCTCCTCACAATATAGAAGTAGTTGCCATTACATAGTAATGATTACCTTTTGACAGAACAACAGCTAGTAACAAAAAACAGTCCTTCCTGTCATAATAATTATCTCAGATGACAATTAGGAGTTTTAAGAGTTTTGTGAAAGGTGACTTTCAAGGGTATAAAATTATATTTATATCACTAATCAATCTTATCAAATGGGAATTATGACAAAATGGGAATAATGACAATGGGAATTATGGCCATAAAATCCAGAACAAAAACAATTTTCCAGTGAGAGACTATGAAATACCTTTTTGGAGGAGATGGGCTTTTCTACAACTACTTGGAGAAAAATTATTGGTGGAGAAAAGATTAAGTGGTTCAGCCACAGGAAGAAGTGCATCAAATCTGTATATTATTTTTCCAGGGTATGGAAATTTGGTTCTTCTTAGAATTTTCCTTATCGTGTTCCTGGAACTTTGATACACACTTTGAGTATTACAGTTACAGCACGGATGCAAATCGTGCATGATAATGGAAATGGATAAGAAAGCCTATTTCTTTCCCTCACTACTCAGCTCCCCATCACTCAAGGTATGGTAATTAGACACAGCAGTAGACGTAGCAAAGTCACATTAGCTCAGCATTCTACTCGGGCTAACTATAATTCTTGCTATTACAAAGAGTACCTTGCAACCATGGGTGCACTGCATCTAGTAATCAAGCTGGTTCATTCACTGTTATAGGAGAGTAACTATTTTATAACAGATATACTCTCAGCTTCTTCGCTGAGCTTTACCACAATGGGGAAAGAGGATGGAGAGGAACAGGTAAGGAGAAAAATGCACCATTGATAACTATGTCCCCGCTACACTGGGGAACAGGAAAGTCTAAGCAAGGAGGATATTTTCCTTCGCTGTCTATGAAAGGACTGAGTAGCCTTCTCGAGTCTTCATACCAGTGTTACAAAAATGCTGTTGTAAGACTCAGGAAATGGAAGATTCCACACCTCCTACTCACCTCACCTTGCTTTAGTGAGTCACAGTGAAAGTTCGGTCACAGTCTGTTACAGAAGGATGCTTACTCTAAACTGATACCTAACCAAAGCCACCAGTATTTCCTATTGTCTCAGATACAGCCTTCATATGGAGGACACAAGCTTTAGGTTCCCTGAGGGTTATAACATAACTTCAAATAAGATATAGACATTAGCAATACAGAACTACTGACATAGATTTTAATAACAAAATATATATTTACAGTCTTACTAGCATGAAGTACGTTGTACAAAATAGAGAATTATAGTAAGTGGACATGTCCTAAAAGTTCTTAGGTTTTATAAATTAATTACTATGACCTGGCAACGCTGTTTGGTTGGGGTTTTTTTGTTTTGGTTTGGTTTTTTTTTAAAACAGATTTTAAGGAATAGTACACAGTTTTTGCAGACTTTTGCAAACAAATGTGGAAACCGTTAGTTAATATTAAAGAATTTCTTGTTAAAAATGTCAAAAAATTACTTGCAAAGTAAAGCTTGCAGAAGAAAGCAGACATTCAACAAAAATAATTTTTAGGTTACAAAAGGCTACAAGAAAGTAATCTTACCATCAATATCTTGCTCAATGATATCTCTTTGCTTCTCAAATATCCCTCTCAAACTGACATAAGCGAAACCGATATCTTCACATTCAAGATCCTGTTCATCTTCTGGGGGATCACTGACCACTGTAAATCGTAGGCTAAGCATGTGGGGGGGGANCAATTCACAAGCAATAATGGAAGGTTTAGATTAAATGTAATTATGTTTTGTTGGTTAAAACCTTTTAATACCATAAACTTGTTAAAAAGTTTCAACTACTTTAATTCAAGTCAGGTCACATAAGATGAACCTGTATGATTATTTCAGCTTTGATGTGGAGCATGCTTATGAAGTAAAACTTTTCAGTTGTCCCCAGTTACGGTACTTTACTTGCATAGTAGTCTTGGAACATGTTAATTGGATTCCTGTTGGATTGGACTAAACTAAACTGAAGATGTGCTCCAGGAGCACCTACCCCTAATGCACTCCACTGCAACAGACATTCAATCAGTAGAATCAAAACCATCTTGAAAATCTATGTACTGTGAATATCAGACTATTAGCAACAACTGCTTTGCGCTAGAGATTCTCTGGTCTGCACCTCTTGATAATTTAGATCTAGCCTTAGTAAATTTTAAACCATGCATTTTCTTGGCTTTACATTGAGTGGTGTGGTAGACGTGAGATAAATAATTAAGAAAGACAAACCATATCAAATGTTTTCCTGCTATCAGAAATACCAGCCATAATCAATGAAGCAAGTATCTCCAAACATCAAGTGTAAAATATTTAGCTGAGTTATTGAGAATTTTCATACCTCATTTAGATACTTGGAGAGCATATTCTAGCCAAGAACACATTCCACAAAAATAACAGGAACCTAAAGGCAGTTCTCACAAAATAGTATCTTTCTAATGTTGTCTTGCATATTATTTGAAAATGGACCTTACAGAGCAATTTGTCCTGCACTTGTTCCCTCTGACCAGTACATCTCATACTTTATCTTCACTATTCCGTTCCTGTTTTACACATAAAAAAACTACCCATGAGTACAGCCTGGATACAAAGGCCTTTGAGTATTTACCATGCTACCTAAACACAGCCTGTTTGTCCATCCCAAACATCTAAGCCCAACAACTACGCAAAATATTTGCATTTCTTCCGTGAACTTAAATTACACTCATTGCATCCAAGTATGGCTTTTCTTTTAAACACATAATTCAAGTATTGTGCTGGAGCTGACTTGAGTTAGTGGCTTGTGTTGGGGCCAAAAACACAGAGCCTGACAAAAGGACAGGAACTCAGAGCTAACTACTTTTCTGGTGTGTCTTGGCAGTGTTGTCTAAACTGTGAATGCTTGTGAGCTTTACAGCCTAAAAATGTTACAGTAAGCATAATTCCAAATGAGTAGCAATCAACTTGCATAAAATCCAAGTCTACAGGAAAGGATACCTTAGACAAAATATAATCAAATCTTCCTAAAAGACTTTAAACATAACAACAACTGCAATATGCTTTTATAGTAGTTTATTTTTGTGCTTGGCTCTTACTAACCAATATTTATTATAGAAAATATATACATAAATATTTGTTTGTCACTAAAACCAGACACCTATTGAAAATATGTGTCTTTAAAAAAAATTTTGGGAGGCAAAAACCGAAAAATATCTCAGCTATTTCCAACAGCAGGTGGCTTGATTGAGTATAATGGATCTAAATTAAGATTTTGGCACAGAGCTAAGCAGCAGTAAAACTGCCAAAATTCAATAAAAAAGAAAGAAATACTTAGATGTGTAAGCTAAATATTAAATGAAATAAAAACAAATTAAAAATTGTAAGAATAACTGATAAAACTGTTGGGTATTGGCAACAGATCTGTTTTGTTATGTTTCAGTGTCAATGTCAAATCAAATTAATTGGAGAAACCAGCTTAGCATTTAAGACAGTGATAGAAGAGGAGATTAGTGTTGGATTAATTTTTGTCACTTAAGGGCACCAACAACCACTAAAATTTTCACTAAAGCATAAACTAGAAGCAGGCCTAGTAACATTTGGGGCAGTACCTTATAGCCAAAGTGGAGAGTCGTTCATACTGGTCCACTTTCTGGTTCAGATCATACGCAAGTATTTTACATGACTAGAGCAAGCTTCAACAAAACAGATCAAAAGAACTGTACCTCTAACTCCTTATAGTTCCAATATGCCTAAAAGATCATAATATTGGATTAAATCTTTGCTGCTAATCAGGAAGGAGGAGATTTGAACTCCAGACTCCATGGGAATACTCCAACTGGTAGACGGCAAGAATGGTACCACAATCACTTTGACTTTTGTATTTTTTTAGAAATATTACAAACGCTTTCAGTTTAGAAAATATTTAAATATGATAGTCAGTGTGCTTTGTTTTCTTAATTTATCAAAAATTGCAAGAGTTTTGTTTTCAGGTTGAACTGGCTAAAAAGACACAGTTGGAACATACTGCACATGAACAGACTCCTCACTCTGCTTCAGAACAGAATGCACAAATGTGCAGCTCNTCTCAAACTGACATAAGCGAAACCGATATCTTCACATTCAAGATCCTGTTCATCTTCTGGGGGATCACTGACCACTGTAAATCGTAGGCTAAGCATGTGGGGGGGGAAAAAAAAAAAGAAAAAAACCCAAAAAGATATTTTACCTTCAAAAAGGGTTGAAAATTAACTCAAAACACAGAATAAAAGGCAAAACCCATGCTTTATTTTACTAGTTAAGCATAAACCAGAACTCTTTATCAATTATATTCAACATTTTCCATGAAAAGAATAGTCTGAGACCCTTTCTTTCAAATCTTCCCTCCTTCTTTAGCTTTATTTAGCAGTACTAGAAGGACAGAGAAGTTGAAACCACAGATCTGCAAGCTTATAGAATTGTTTCATTTTTGTCCCCCCTCCCCAGCCCCTTGTGGCACAATTCTTGTTCATATGACAGTGACAAGCAGAATAATCCAACAATTAAAGACTTTTTCACATTTGAAACTTGTAAGTTTGTTTAGTTCAGCTGCTGAATCAACTGTTCAAGTCACTTAATTTCTTGATTTTTACCCCCCATAGGTAAAAATCAAGACTGTATATATGTACTTTGAGGCTTTTATAGCAAAACTAATTTATTTGAAATATAAAAAGAAATAGTTACGGTTGGGTTTTTTTGGGGTTTTTGGTTTTTATTTTTTATTTTTACTGTGTTGACCACACCATGCAAATTATTTGATGTGAAGAAATAAAAACAATTCACAAGCAATAATGGAAGGTTTAGATTAAATGTAATTATGTTTTGTTGGTTAAAACCTTTTAATACCATAAACTTGTTAAAAAGTTTCAACTACTTTAATTCAAGTCAGGTCACATAAGATGAACCTGTATGATTATTTCAGCTTTGATGTGGAGCATGCTTATGAAGTAAAACTTTTCAGTTGTCCCCAGTTACGGTACTTTACTTGCATAGTAGTCTTGGAACATGTTAATTGGATTCCTGTTGGATTGGACTAAACTAAACTGAAGATGTGCTCCAGGAGCACCTACCCCTAATGCACTCCACTGCAACAGACATTCAATCAGTAGAATCAAAACCATCTTGAAAATCTATGTACTGTGAATATCAGACTATTAGCAACAACTGCTTTGCGCTAGAGATTCTCTGGTCTGCACCTCTTGATAATTTAGATCTAGCCTTAGTAAATTTTAAACCATGCATTTTCTTGGCTTTACATTGAGTGGTGTGGTAGACGTGAGATAAATAATTAAGAAAGACAAACCATATCAAATGTTTTCCTGCTATCAGAAATACCAGCCATAATCAATGAAGCAAGTATCTCCAAACATCAAGTGTAAAATATTTAGCTGAGTTATTGAGAATTTTCATACCTCATTTAGATACTTGGAGAGCATATTCTAGCCAAGAACACATTCCACAAAAATAACAGGAACCTAAAGGCAGTTCTCACAAAATAGTATCTTTCTAATGTTGTCTTGCATATTATTTGAAAATGGACCTTACAGAGCAATTTGTCCTGCACTTGTTCCCTCTGACCAGTACATCTCATACTTTATCTTCACTATTCCGTTCCTGTTTTACACATAAAAAAACTACCCATGAGTACAGCCTGGATACAAAGGCCTTTGAGTATTTACCATGCTACCTAAACACAGCCTGTTTGTCCATCCCAAACATCTAAGCCCAACAACTACGCAAAATATTTGCATTTCTTCCGTGAACTTAAATTACACTCATTGCATCCAAGTATGGCTTTTCTTTTAAACACATAATTCAAGTATTGTGCTGGAGCTGACTTGAGTTAGTGGCTTGTGTTGGGGCCAAAAACACAGAGCCTGACAAAAGGACAGGAACTCAGAGCTAACTACTTTTCTGGTGTGTCTTGGCAGTGTTGTCTAAACTGTGAATGCTTGTGAGCTTTACAGCCTAAAAATGTTACAGTAAGCATAATTCCAAATGAGTAGCAATCAACTTGCATAAAATCCAAGTCTACAGGAAAGGATACCTTAGACAAAATATAATCAAATCTTCCTAAAAGACTTTAAACATAACAACAACTGCAATATGCTTTTATAGTAGTTTATTTTTGTGCTTGGCTCTTACTAACCAATATTTATTATAGAAAATATATACATAAATATTTGTTTGTCACTAAAACCAGACACCTATTGAAAATATGTGTCTTTAAAAAAAATTTTGGGAGGCAAAAACCGAAAAATATCTCAGCTATTTCCAACAGCAGGTGGCTTGATTGAGTATAATGGATCTAAATTAAGATTTTGGCACAGAGCTAAGCAGCAGTAAAACTGCCAAAATTCAATAAAAAAGAAAGAAATACTTAGATGTGTAAGCTAAATATTAAATGAAATAAAAACAAATTAAAAATTGTAAGAATAACTGATAAAACTGTTGGGTATTGGCAACAGATCTGTTTTGTTATGTTTCAGTGTCAATGTCAAATCAAATTAATTGGAGAAACCAGCTTAGCATTTAAGACAGTGATAGAAGAGGAGATTAGTGTTGGATTAATTTTTGTCACTTAAGGGCACCAACAACCACTAAAATTTTCACTAAAGCATAAACTAGAAGCAGGCCTAGTAACATTTGGGGCAGTACCTTATAGCCAAAGTGGAGAGTCGTTCATACTGGTCCACTTTCTGGTTCAGATCATACGCAAGTATTTTACATGACTAGAGCAAGCTTCAACAAAACAGATCAAAAGAACTGTACCTCTAACTCCTTATAGTTCCAATATGCCTAAAAGATCATAATATTGGATTAAATCTTTGCTGCTAATCAGGAAGGAGGAGATTTGAACTCCAGACTCCATGGGAATACTCCAACTGGTAGACGGCAAGAATGGTACCACAATCACTTTGACTTTTGTATTTTTTTAGAAATATTACAAACGCTTTCAGTTTAGAAAATATTTAAATATGATAGTCAGTGTGCTTTGTTTTCTTAATTTATCAAAAATTGCAAGAGTTTTGTTTTCAGGTTGAACTGGCTAAAAAGACACAGTTGGAACATACTGCACATGAACAGACTCCTCACTCTGCTTCAGAACAGAATGCACAAATGTGCAGCTCGTGTCCCATCTTACCTTAACACTGCCTCACTTATGTAAGAAAGTTTGATGGAAGTTGGAATATCAAATTCATACTAGGATTTCTTACATAAATAAAGCCATGTATAGTGTTCCTCTCCCGTACTTCTCTCTAGAATCCTAGACTTTCTCTCTAGCTCATTTCCACATGTCCACATTTCCACATTTACCACATGCACCAGGTATCAGTACTCACTTCCTTGCAGGAATCCCATGCCTACTGACAGAATAAGAAGAAATCTCGATATCCTGTTAAAAGTACTGTGTGGGAAGATATTTGCTAGCCACTGCAAGAAAGATTAGAGAACTAAATGCAACTTGTCTGCTAATAAAGGGCCAAAAGAAAAGTAAAAAATAATAATTGCTTTAAGCTTAAAATGTGCTTTACAATGAAGCAGAAAAACCTGGGAAAAATATTTATTGTTGTTATGATAACACTTAAAGGTGTTATCACCAGCAGGGAATTTAGAATGCCTGGCAAAGCTGTGATGGAGGCAAATTTGATTCTAGTTTTTTATTCCAGAGATCAGTTATTTTTAAGCAGCAAGGAGAAAACCTTGTGTGTTAATATAGTATATTAATGTGAAGTTAACACAGTACACATGTTCTATCCTCCTATAGCGTGGATGCATAGATTTTGTTACTTTGGATAACAATGACTTCATATAGTCAGTTTCTTGGAGTAACAATCATTTCCTACCAAGAAATGATGCACTTGTCAGGATCAGCCTGGAAACCTCTTGCATAAACCTGTTCACTCTTGTTATCACAGCAGGGTGAGTGTTAGAAGAATGGATTCCTCCATTCTTCACATATGTCTCTTTTGACACTTGTCAGAAGAGCATATACTCTATCGTCAGGTCTGCAAGCTTTGCAAATACAATCTGGCATGAGGAATCAGGTAAGCTTCTCTATATGACCCAAATTTCTACTCTCTTAAAATGCTGAAAGGCAACAGTGGAATACAAGCAGGATGAAGATAAAAGATAACTATGACACAGTTACAGTAAGTTAAATGGACTGCCAGAAATGCCTCCTATTATTAACGATTTAAGGAGTTGAACATGTAAGTTAATAACTACTGGGTTCAGATGCTAAAATAAAATAATAAATCTGTATCCTTCCCCCCCCCCCCAATTTACAAATATTAGTAAGTATAGCTTCCTAACATAATGTAATTTTAATCCCTATTATACAGAAAAAGAAACAAAACAAAAAGGCTACCCATGTCACACAATACAGCTATAAGAAAAAACAAGTATTCTGACAAAATTTCCATATTAATGATAGAGACATTGTCTGTCTGAAAATGTAGATAAAGACAAAGACGCTTGTCAAAAGAGAAGAACCGTCTTTCAGGTATGCAACAATTACTAACCTAAATAGGATTTCAAACAGTCTTCCTAGTCTCCTACTACCTCATGCTCATATATTTTAGATTTTATATCATTCTACTTAGCAGCATATTTTCTTGATTTTCTTGAATACTGAATATTCTTGCATTTGCTGCCACTAAAACCATTTATTAAAATGTGGAACTAAAATAAACATTTCTAATAAATATGTACAATGATTCCATATCAAAAAATAAAATTGAAAGAAAAGTCAATTCTGTTTTGAAATCTTATCTTTTATTGAACAGTAAACCCCACTCCCAACCAATAAACATAGTTTTCCATTTAAATGCCATGTCAATCTACATTTATTTATTTGTAAGTATAAACTAAAAGAGTATAAAGCTGTGAAATTCATTATTTTCAGGGCCAAGTTGGCTCCTGTTTCAACTATAGGATTAGGCTATAGTTGCAACTTCGGCTTAGCAGTAGTTTTATGTATTATATTAATATCTCTTATAACACTTGAGAATATTTATCTTTTTCAAGGGACATTCATTAAAGTGACTCTCCTTCTGGAAGACAAAAATGGCACGTGACATATCTATTTGTTTATGTTCTAATATGGACCTGATCATTATGAGTATCATTTCTAACAACATTAATTGTGATAGGGAGAAAGTTCACCTGAAAACTTAATACACCACTTAATATACATAAAACGCTGTCTATGTTCCTATAATCTGGCATAGCACAAACACCAATAAAATGTCAGGCTAAGCCATGTGCAGGCAATTTTCAATTATATTTATATTCTTGATAATTTGGTTTCCTGAGCTTTAAAGCATTAGTTTAGTTCAGTTCCTGTTTCAGCTGAAAAATCTCCGATATTAGTTTGTAAGGCTTGTGATAGAAAACATGTGTTGAAGATATAACTAGGCCAGGTTTAAAATGCATAGAGTTGAAAACATTTGGTGCATAGGCAGAATCTTTCCATAAATTTTGTTTCTTGGTGGTCCTCTTGCTAGGCTAACGTGGGGAACTGGGCTACTGATGAACTTCCTGCCTTGCTATTTAGTCAACACAGAATTGAAATTTCACCACAGACCAAACTAGACACACTGATAAATGCAGAAAACAACCCACCTAGTAACACAGAGGACAGTACCATGATGGCACACGTAAAAGATGAATACTTTTGTTGTGGGAAAAAGCTTGCTGCTATTATTTTACCTTATTTTTACCCTAGGTTTGTTAAATATTTAGTATATATATCTAAGTATTTATAGGTGAAATTGAAGCCTACAGACTAGCTATTTTCTTTCACTGAATTATCCCTCAGGAATAAAAGAATATTTTGTCCTCAGTATTGTTAAATTCTTAGTAGAACATGTTACCCACTTTCCAAATCCAGATGGTAAAATAAGTCTTCTGCTTGCTTGTGAAAAAATTTTTTTTTTTTTTTAAATCTCCAAACCTAAGAATGTTTTGGTATGATATTTCCATCCCAACAAGTAATCATTTCATAGTGTTCCCTGCTCCATTCCAGTAAAACCTGTTCTCTGGCCAAGGCATGAAAATCAGTTTTAGAAGGGAAATGGAATGAAGAAAGATCACTCTCTTTCTTACTGCAGAGTGAATCTGTAATTTGTTAATAAGTACATATTTAGAAGATTTAGAAGTAACTCCTACACTTCAAATACAATTAGCAGGTATTCTACTCTTCTGCAAATTAAATTAATTTTTAAATTAATATTTGTTCCATTTTAATGAAGATTGACCTTCAAGATGTCAACAGAATCAAAGTATGTCATTCATTCTCTCAAAGTAATGTGCATGCTATCTCAATCAAAAAATCTGAATAGGAACAAATTTATTATTATAAGCTTGGACAAGACTAATTCATACTCTTTCTCAGATGTATACATATAATAGCTGCCTGCTACATCTATATATATATATATGGGTTTTTGGAAATTCTAGGGCCAAGTAACACTTTCTGAAGCTGTTACACTCCTTTTAGTACTCTGAATTCAGTAAGCAACAGATGTATTACTCTACCATCAGATAAGTATGTGCTTTTCAAATTAATTATTGAAAGAATGCTGATGACAGAATCTCTCTTTTGCAAAATGAGGTTGTTAAAAAAACCCAAAACACAGCACTGAAACAACATTAAGAGAGGTTGCCATATTCCATGCCACACAAACCTACTCAGGGAAGAAACGTAGATCAATTGCCACATCAGAATGTAGGTATCGCTCCTAGCTGAAACAAATTTTCTCTAGTTAGTTAGTTATGCATTAACTTCTCAGGGACACCTCCTCAATGAAAACAAACAACAAGGCAAACCATAAGCATTATTTACAAAGACCCTTTATAGAGTTTTTCAGCACTAATATGTACCTGTCAGTATGTAGATCTGGCTGTAGAAGCACAGACTTGAGATACTCCCTTCTTGCATGATTAGTTGCCTTATCCACATGTATCACTGCAAAGCAAATCGGAATTAATATAATCAGTTATCAATTGTTTTTCATCTTTTAAAAGAAAAAGCATGAAGAAAAGAACAAAGAAAAATAAACATTTTTTCCCCTGTCTTTCCTAAGGAAAAGCAACAATGTTAGAATCAAATTTGAAAGGTCATGTGATCTAATGGCATGTCACTGGCAGGTTTATGTGCACACTGTCAAAAAAGATACAAGCAGCATCTAAGCATGCCACATAACTGTCATTTTCTGTTAATGGCAATAGCAGTCATGATTTTAAAAGCCAGTGGTCTTTATTGCTTTGTATTTGAAGTGATTTACTACATTTTCTTCCACTGAGGAAGCTAGTGATAATGATAATGTATGGCAGAGTGCTTGTCCTTTTTGACAGCCTCAGTAATTTAATCCTCCTTTCCTGCCACAATATTTCAATAAGAGAAGCATCTAGACCAATGGACTGGAGAAAATCCACAGCCTGGGGAGTGTGTGTGAGTGCTCTAAAAGCCTTTTATTGTTTTAATTTAAAATACAAACACAAAGACCAGCTTTTAATTTTTGTACCATTAATATGACCTACAGTGAAAAATAGCCTTGGTTTGAAAAAAACAATAAAGGAACGAGAACCAGGGTTTTAGGAAATTCTTTAAGAAGTTTTTGGGCATCTTCTGTTAAGAAAGTAGCTGCTTCTTGCAAATGGTATCAGCCTACAAGTATCAGTAAACTACTGTGAAAGACTACAAAAATTCAGGATGCAAAAACTGAAAAACAGTGTTAGAGGAACTCTTTTTTTTTTTTAAAGTAAGAAATGCAGCTGAAAAAATTTTGCTAGGACAGAATAGAATGAATATAACCATCTGAGAAACAAACATAGCTCTTCAGAACATTTTTCATTTGTTTTTGAGGGCAGGAAGAGGAGCTAGAAATTTGTCTCTAAATTCCAACATCTTTAATATTCACTCTCTTCTAGTTACTCTGCCACTGTACTCAAAAAAGCTCTTTTTCACTCTCCACATCACATTAAGGTTTCCTTTTCCTATGTGCTGACAGAAATCTTTAACATATTTTATATGGTCTTCCACTATCCATAATAAACTTATTTGTATAAACAGAAATTACCAATTCTACCAAGGAGCAGAGAGTTTTGGAATACAGGAGTACGAAAGAGAGATAAGAAGGCTCAAATTAATTCCTTTGCAGAGGGATTTATTGAGGGACATCTCTCTATAAAAAGTCATTCTAGGAAGTACACTTTCCAGAGTGTTCTCCAGTTTTCTCCAAAGTTGCTACTCAGCTCTTACCTGGTCAGCAGAATCACTATTAGAAATTAGTTACTTTCAGAAAACAGCCAGTGCAATTGGTAACTGAATCATTCAATCAAAGGAATCTGCAATTTAACACCTTTTTCTCTACTAACAGAAAGCAAAGCATTGGTGCTCTATCTTGGAATCCTTAGTTTCCAACCACAATATTCTTACTTTCTTAGACAGGTTAAAAGAAGCTGTTACTGCCATCTGCTATTCTTCTGGGCATGTGGATGACTTTCCACATGTGCTACTCTCATGGCCAAGTGCTCCTGGGGCCACCACAGGAAGTGATGGGGAGGCAGCAGGGAGACAGATGGACAGCCAAAGAACTTCAAAGGAGCTGCCACATCACAGATTCTTCCCTTTCCCATAAGCATCCCAAAAGGAATTTCCTAAGTTTACTAATTCTGTATCTAAAACAAATTTAAATGGAAATTATTTACAAACCTAAAGAGTTCAAATTCATTTCACTCAATGGAAAAATTCAGACTAGCAAGTAAAACATTCAGCACAAGAACTCCATTCAAGTCTGGGGAAAATGACTAACCATAGTGAAAATATATTTTTAGATCCTGATGAATAACATGCTTTCATATCACCCCTTAGTACTGCCTGAACTTAGAATTACAACATTGCTCCAGGGCACAGAACATCTCCTATTTCTATCCAATTAATTGGAAAAAATATTTGAAAATTAACTTGTTCAGTTTGCATCTGAAATTATAAACGTAAAATTTGTCCTAAAGAAGCACTAAAACCGTAAGATTACAATGACCCTGGAACCTCGTTAAAAATTGCTGCAATTCCAAACATTAACATAGGTGGTTCTGTTATAGCATATTTTTTTCAGTTCACCTTCTAACAAAACTAAATGATTATGTGAGGAAGCAGAGTTTCATCACAATGATGAAGAAAAAATGCCTCACAGTGTTGAGCTTAATGGAGAAAAGGAATAAACACAAAGAAGTATAACAATGTTTTCTGATGCAAAGCCTTAACATTATCATTTGAGTTATACTAAGGAATCCACCTTTTAGAACATGGATGTTCAGAAGTTTATTTTCAATAAAAAAATAAACCTCATCATCTTTCCCCCAGCTCCCCTTCCTTTGGCCTACTGACACTTTTACTTCAAGTTGTTAAGAGAGAAAGCTTTCTGATTAAATATCATATAAAAATCTTTGCAAAATTTCACAAATCTTTCTTCTACTTCTGCTGCCTGTTCTCTATAACCATTGTATACAGTGATAAGGACACATTTTAGACCTTCTATCATTCTTACTTTCTAGTAACTTTCTTGCCATTTCAGCATTTTCATAGTTGTCTTCATATTTAATAAAATATGAATGCTTTTTGTTAACAACATCTATGAACTAACCTTAGCTTTGTAATTTAAGTAATTGTGGCCTTGACAAGAAAAGTGTTTATTTTACTGAAATTAAGAGTCAAATATCAATAGATGCATTTATATGTGAGGAGACTGGGCTTTGTTTGCTTGAAGCAACATGTTTCCCTATGTTTTAGAGACAGAGAAACTGCCATTACATTCACTTTAAAGCATATATTGTGACATGACTGGAAATAAATAATTTCTGGCACACAATTTGAAACTGCATTAAAAAGTTAAAATATGAATTAATTTCTTAATATGATCTTACTATGACACCCTAACATCAAAACAAACCCGCACCAAAGAATCAAAATCCTTCCTTTTTACGAAATTACAGGACAGAGTCATGGTATGAGCACAATTTGGCAAGTTCCACTTTTCTTTGAATTTATGGAACTGTAGTGTTTGGAAGCATTCTTGGATATTCTAATAACTCTTCCCACCACTAATGAACACAACAGCTCCTCTCCTCAGTCAGTATGGCCATCAGTAGATATAACACTTAATGTCATTGGAAATCAAGAGTTATGCACTTGAGGTATAGCCCTAGAGTGTATAAACGTCCCATTCAAGTTTCTGTTCCAAGACCTTGGAAGAAAGAAAATGATCTTCTAACCATTCCTAGTCAAAAAGTCATAGTCAAAATAAACAATTAATGTCAAGTTACATGCTCTAACCACTTGTGAAAAGGTATGGAAACACTTCAAACGTTTTTTAAGCAACGAATCTCATGGAGCCTTCTGTATCAGTTCAGGAGTTTTTAAAACAGCCAAGCTGTTCCAATTATAGATAATAGAAAATGTTTTATTTATAAGAACTAATGATTTTTTAGATTACTTCTGGACTTACCCCGATTTTCTCCATGCAAAAATGTAGACAACTATTAGTTTCCTTCTGAGCTCAAAGTAAATTTCTTTCTACCCATGCAAATCTCATTTTTATTAAAGAAAATATTCAATTAACCTCAAATATTCAACATACTCAAATCTAATTAAACATGAATAAGAGATGCAGTAAAGCTATAGTAAACAAACATGCAGATTTCATTACCATCATCTTACTGGCTTTCCAACTGACATTATCAAAAAGCAGACTCATTAGGTTTTTTCCCCCATATGCAAAGCTAATCTTGAGTAGAAATTAGATGACCAATTATCTAAGCAAAACTCTGCAAATAACAACCACGTTAGTATTATGCTGCAGAACACAGTCCTGAAGCAATTAAGACCAAAACCAACTTTTGATATTGATTCGTTAGGATATTTTAAAGTTTAAACAGTTCTATATTCTACACTTAAGCAGTAAATAGAAAAATCAAAGTTATGAAGCCAGGTTTTAGCAGAAATAATATGATACAGCACTGCCAGATTGGAAAGCCTTATGAATTACAGTCTCTACAAAGCATGATACTATTTTCAAATATCACAGCTTGATATTGTCTTAAGAGTCTGAAATTTCATTCTGTATTCATCATAACTTTGCTGCGTTTTGCTAGTTTAACTTTGCAGAGTCAACACTTAAAAAACTAATATTATGCTTAGGCCATACCCAATATACACAGGAATCAGAATATTGTGTAAGAATTTTTATACCTTCTGAATGCTTCTTATATTCAAAGCAATGAGAATTCAAGAAGCAAGAGAAATTAAAAGTGTTAAATAGCTTTTATTGGCTTATGATATTATTTCAATGAGGTTTTAAAAAATTTACTTCAATTATGTATGCCTATCTAGAACATTTGGAAAGATGAATATTATTCAGCTCATAAAAAGATTTCTTACTTATCTGATGTCTCATTTAGTATATGATGCCAGAAATCCCATTTGTCTGCATGGAAGTAAGACTCAGTTAATCAAAGAGTTCGCAGTGCTATTAGTTTTTGTGGGTTTTTTTGTTGTTGTCGTTGTTGTTTTTTTTCCTAAAGCCTTACAAAGATTACTGTCTTTCTCAGAGTCACAGAAGTTAACACATTGTGCCCTGTCCTCTACATTCTCTCTCAAATGGGCATTCCCACTAGAGCAATGGTTGATGTGACATTTATGAGGGATTTCAGTCTATGGGGTAATCCAATAGTTCATGAGTATTAGGAAGATATAAATGAGTAAATTCTTTGGCAAGTCTCCTTCTAAAATCAGGTTTCTAGATGGTAGCAATTTTAAAGATCTGACTGTGACACCACTTCTGCAAAGCCACTTTTACAAAATTATTTTTAAAAGAATGCTTAATTTGAATGTCTGTATTAATGGTGTGTCACAAATAGTAAACTGATTCACCTGTTCCAGGAAAAATCTCAGCTAAAAATGCAATACTTAACAACATGAAGCACTCAGACTGAATCTTAAATGAAACAGACTTTAACAGGAAAAAAAAAGTTAATGAATAATTGAAATACTATGAAATAGCTGGGAACATAATTAACAAGAGAATTATCAGTTATTACAATAGTTCTCTGTATGCTATTAGTGTAAATTACATTGTGTATTGACATAAAATATTTTCAAATGTTCATTTATTAGAGAATAACATATGGAACATGCAGGATTAAGTATCATGAAATAAATAGCAATGTATTAGTATTAAACATGGCTGAATAATTTCCTATTTCAAAAACTTCTTATTAAAGAAACACGGAGTATTCCCAACTGATGATTAAGTTCAATTACGTATTTTCTCTTTTCAACTTTATTTTAGTTGTACATGGTTACATGGAACGTTTTTCTTTTGCTGTATCATCATGTACCAATAGAGAAATCAGCTCATCATGTTATTATAAAAAGAATACATAAATTTTAGTTATGCATAGCCTAATTTTAAAATCTATGCGCTAGCAGCATGTTTAAATATATTGTAATGTTACCATTTCATACACAAGCCTACTTCAGTAATTCATTTTATACTTGATAATTGCATCCTGACCTCATTTCTTAAAAACCACCTTTAATATTTCCCAAAATATTTGGGAAATAGACAAATACAATCGGTACACAGATAAATGCAACTATAATATATAAAGGAAGTAGGCTTTATTGGCAGGCATTTTCATAAGACAGAATTTAAGAGAAGAAACAAGCCTGCTCAGGAATACATCATACTTACCATTGCTATAGTTATAGTGAATCCTCTGACCACTTGTTGGTTTTGGAAGTGACAGTGGGGTCTCCTCTGCAATGAAATTGTATAATCTGCATTCTACAAACAGCTGCTGTATTGTTTCATCTGATGCAATTCGTGACTCAGTAAGACCGAGCGATATAATTTCAATCCGGATTTTTTCAGTTGCCTATTTAAAACCAAAGGACAAACATAATACAATTTTTTTTTGCATTTCTTGAAGTGTTAATACAAAACAAACAAACAAACATAGATGTAAATCATTGGCTATTATGTATTTTAACACTGATTGATTGATTTTGACATAGATACAATGAGATTTTAAAGCCCCAGGGTTTGTAGTTAAGAATACTGTTGCAACAGATACTGATTTACATTCGGTGTTGAAAATATTTTTGCAATAGTCCTGCTGCTGGAGAAGATCAGGTTAAGGTTATCTTCATGTACGAATGATATCTGCACCACAAATTTCAGTTGCCATTATTTTTAGCTACACAGCAAAGTGCTTTGTATCTTGATCCTGTAACTGCTTGAAATATTAGTACTACCAGTAATATTAGGTAACAAATTTTTCCAAATGAAAGAGAATTGTTACTCAGTGCTTACTGCAGACCATACTACCAATAGTTCAATAAAAATCCATCAAGTCACAAAGCAGTTAGGCATGTAAAGTAACACTATTTATACAGCATTTAACTTCATATACCGAACTTTTCTAGTTAAATCAAATATACATTTAAATATAATTTAAAATTAACAATATGATAATAAAAGTAATATCCCAGTTGTTCTTCACCAGAGCCTTTTCTTATTATTTTTAACAAAAATGACATTTTTCTGTTGCTTACATGACATTGTTTCATACCGTTTGGCAAAGTCTACGTTATTTGCGTACAGACAAATTTTAATAAGCTTTATGTAAGCGGGAATGTCAGACTCAACAGAAGGAGTCACAAATATTTCCCTAGGTAACTGTAATTCAAAGAAAGAAAAACCACTACAGTTTCAAAATTGGAGTACATAGGTGAGCATTCAAAGATGAGATTCTTCAAAGAGCAAACAGAACATGCTGGAGTTCAGAAATGTAAAAAAAATTTTTTTTACTTCTTTCTTTTCAAGTTCATAACTTTATTAAAAATATTTCCCCTATATGGAAATATTTTGACAATTTTTGATTGTAAACTTAAATCACCTGAACTAATAAATTATATTAATAATCTAGCTTTCTAGATTCAGTGTCAGAACTGCAAGTCAATATTCTAATTTATTACGGAGATAGCTTATATTTTTCCAAGCAAATTATACAATTAATCAAACTGAAAAGCAGGTGTATCCTATTGTAAAAATATCCATCATATAGAACAATTTCCATTGCTGTCAAGCCCTTTCAATATTTGATGAAGTAATTTTACCCCCTCCTTTCAAAAGACATTTCCTTTTATTATGTATCCTAAGACACTTTAACTAAAAACCCAAATCTGAATATTTCAATAAGGTTGTTTTATTATTCAGTAGATTCATGGAAATTTTACTAGGATGACAGAGAAAATTCCACACCATTCTGTCTCCACTAATACAGGTACACGGCTTCAGCTGGCAATATTACTGGGATTAGCATAGAATGATGAAATATTTAAAGGAATTTTTTTTTTCTAAAATCTAATAAATCAAATGACTGCCAAATGTCATTAAAGTGATGGTCTTTGACTTGAATATGCTTTTCATATTCAAATTTGAAAAGAAAGAGATGAAAGCCTGGAAAGGTTACTCAGTTTCAACTAATAACCTCAAGCACTCTACATTCACATGCATAAAAATGAAATTGGCTCTATTGTCTAATTTTACTTCAGAAACAACTCTTTTCTTCTTGCACTGAACAGATGTATTAGCATCTGTATTTAAAGTGATATGCTGAGTGGTTTTGTTCGCCCCAAAGTATTTAGCAGCTATGTCATACTAGTTTGTACACAGACAGTAGTTTATGAATCAAGTCCAAATATAATATCCTGTATTATAAAGTATTCCTTTTACGTATCTTAAAATTTGTTTGACATATTTAACACTTGTAATTGCATACTGTAGGCAAAGAATATTACAGTTTTTCAAGGATAGCAGGGTAAATCCAAGTATTCTGCTTTCTACCTTATAAGGAAGCAAATAACTGAGTCATACTATTAGAAAATTTTAAGAAAAAATAATAAATTACCTTAGAGCTTAACAGTCAAGAATATTTTAAGGCCCGATTTTATTAAACATGAATATAGCATATACAAAGGAGAGCACAAGCTGATTAAAAAAAAAGATATTTACAAATAAAAAAATATAGAACTGCTTAAAAGCCTTGGTCTCAGCATGTCATATTTCACTACTAATACAAAAACGCTCGTATTATGTAGCCATGCCGAAAATATATGTAGCATCCAAAATATGATAGGAATTAATTCTTAAACAACCATTTATATTTTTAGGATGCAGAGTGAAGTATGTTATTTAAATCTTTTCCTAAGTTGTTTTTTTTTAAGCCTTGGTCTCATTTATTAGGTATATTCAAGTGAAAAATGGATAGTTTGTCATGACCAATTACTTCCCACAAATCATTCTACTTTAATGGAAATAAGGGTAGTCTTTAAATTTAGTATTTAAAGCAAAATATAATATGAAATTCCCTCTAACAGAGAGACTGAACACACATATTAAAATAAAAAATATTAAATGCTTTCAAAGGCTAAGAAACCGGTTCAGTGCTTTCATTTCAAGTGAGGAAAACAAAACACGGGCAAGATCTGTATTCTATGCCAATATTCTTTCTTTACCGTTTAATATTGACTCTGTAATTAACACTACCCAGAGATTTGGAAGAATCACTGAGCTCCCTCAACAAGCTTTAGGATTAGGTTAAGTACTAAATGCATTGGACATGACATTCTCATCTTTCTGATTTCTGAGATTAAAAAAGCTTTTTTAAATTCCATTAAAAAGTCTTGACTGCCATCTTCAAGAAGCTGTTTATTCCGTATTTCAATTTCCTTTTTGGTTACAATAAAATGCTAAGACTTCAATGTGAATAATAAAATTCCAGTTGACTCTAATGGTCCACAATAGTATCCCACAGAATTAAGTGCTTTACAAAAAAAGAGGTTGTGCTTTCTGCACAGAACAGCAGCACTGAAAAAGCCTTGCTTCTAGAAACAATGTAAACAATGTTCCTATTTTTTACATCCACAGTTTTAACTAATATATTGCCCTTGAATAACTCAAAATAAAGGAAACTTCTTAACCATAAGATCAACTTGAATCCTATCTTTACCAATGCTCAAAAGTATTTATGCTTTACTCCTCTAATATTTTATGTATTTATTTCCACGGTCCACTTATTCACTTGTTCCCTTCTATTTCAAGTAGAGAGTACATCAGATAAACTATAAGTTATTGTCAAGTAATCACAAATAATCATCCATTTGCTATCAATGCTTCAATCACTATCAATATTACTTGATTGACAAATATCTTTATTGAATAAGAAATCATCCTCTTCCTCTATCAAGTGCCAAATTCCTGTGATCATCCTATTAACAATGTCAGAACAGAGCTGCAAAAGAATGCTATCACAGGAATGTCAATCTAATTTAACTGTTCAGAGACACAAACATTACTCATTAAGTAATTATGATTAATAGGTCAACATCTTACACATGCACATATATATTACAAAAAATTATTCTAGTCGTTAACTGCATCCAGTGACTTTTCATGTTAGGAAAAACATCTATTTTTAGATTTTCCCCACAATGATTTAGATGTGAAAATAGAAAGAGGGATATGGATATGATCCCTGTTCCTTCTCCAAATGTATAGGACTTACAAAAGTGCATGCATTTTAGACTCTCCCCAAGACCTGGGGCAAAGAGATCGCTCCTTGTTCAATAGCTCTTTTGGAGTCGGATTTACTGTGAAGGAGGGAAAGGCACATATAATCTTACCCCAGCATCACTGTTTTTGCCATGTGCTAGGAGGAGAATGTAATGGCACAAGGTTAGCACCATAATAAGGTTCGATGCAATCCCTTCAGCTCTGTCTAGAATTAAGAACACACTCCACAAAAAAACCAAATCTATTTGTGACAATGAGTACGTCTCTGGTTGCTGCCATTTTATCTAGTGCAGAGTCCAAATTCATCATTTTCAGAGCATGAATTCATCTTCAATATCTTCAAAGGCATGAATTACTTGCTACAGCTTGAGACAATTCAATGATTAGATATTGCCTCTTCTATGCAAATCTGTAACATACCCATCAAACCATAATTTTTTCAGAAAAGACAATTTCTAACGCAGTACAAAACACCAAACATTTTAGAAAATACTAAGTTCTTGAGGGATGTAAAGCTTTCCCACCACGACCATGACAACTATACATCTGAGTATGTCACGTTTACACTTTGCGCATAATACAACTTTTGATCACTTGAATATACTTTCTTCCCTTCAAATGGCTTGCCTCCCCCACCCTTTCTGAAGAATAAACATAAAATTGTTCAATGTTTCTCCTGAAGTTGAATTGTTTTTAAAGATTTGTTTTTGCAACTTGCCTGTGGCACTGCCTCAACTAACAGCTTTTAAAGATAAACTGTTTCTAGGGATGAATAAATACAAAAAAGCAGATATATCTGGAGCTGTTTGTCTGGTGAGATACAAACTTCCTTAACTCTGAGTTTTATTTTCTCCCCAAGAAGTAGGAAAGGCTACATAAGCAATATTGTTACAGTCCTGAACTAAGCTACACCCCTCTCTACTGCAGACTATCTCAAAGAGGAGACTTTTTTTTGTGTGTTTAAACATTCACCATTGATTATACCACCAGATAAAATAAAAAACAAATACCAACATCATCAAATCTCAAAGCCAGTTAGCTACACCAGTACCAACTAGCCACACAATTGAGTAATTCAAATGCTCTGTAAACTTACAATTACCTTTCATTTCAAAAGGAAGCATGATCCTTAAGTAAATAAGCAAGAAAGAAAATTTCTCGATAAGAAGAGGTCTTACTCCGCACATTTTCGGTATGCTAATACACATCAACATTTAAGTTACAGAAATAAGATGAAATAAGTAGCAGTATTATGTAAAAAACTAAATAAAGACAAATCTAATACGATTTCTGCTTTTGTATATATCTATGCATGTATTTTTCTACATGTAGATCATAGACTTTTGATTTGATTTAAACAATAAATTAAATTTAAAAAATCTGTATTTGAAAGTTAATCCATTTAGAAAGAAAACCCTTAGTATGGGAAAAAAGCAGAAGTATCAATATACATTTTCATTTGTTAAGAGTGCATCTCTAGTGAAAAAAATATATCAAATTGCACATTTTTAATACAGCTGTTCGTTTTATTTGAGCTTTAATACTTAACATTTGATACTGTGTCCCCCCCGCCATTATAGTATTGTGTGTGGACAATATAGGCATGCAAAAATGAATGGAATTAGATTCTCTCTCATATTACCCACAGTGTGATAAAAATTATGCTTGGCGATATATATTGCAGCTAATCAAAACTCAAATTTAATTTCAAATCCCATCCTTTGCGTTTTAGACCTCCAGTTAGAAAAATACTCCTCTCTACTTTTAAAGTCACCATAACTTACTTCCATGTCAATGAGCTCTGATAAATATAGTCTCTCAAGTAAGCAACTGAGGAGCATTCATATTCATAACCACAAAAAAATATTACGAGCTAGGTTAAAAATGGCTCCTGTTGATGTTTTTCCTGTGGGCTTTTGCACTGAGCCTCAAATCTGACTTTCTACTTAATTTAATATTCTGACTAATTAGTTTTATTTGTTACCTAAAAAATAATGGGTTACCTAATGACTTAGGATTCTGTTGTTTTGAATAATTTTAAAAGCTGGTGTTTAGGGGTTTTTTTGGTATTATTTCTCCCTCTTCTTTCAGTTCTTCCATCAATAAGAATGACTTGTAGTAAATGCTTCTAATTATTACTTCAAAGTGTATTTGACAAGCACTAGAAGTTATAAAACCATCATTTCAGTGTACTGCCTATTCAAACTATTGTCATCTCAAAACTTTATCAGTGGCAAAAGACAACTTAGGTCTTTCCTGGATTCTTCAAACTTTCTCTTATACTTTAGCTCCTGTCTAATAGTGACCATAACAGCAAACAATTACCTTAAAGATTGGAGAATGGCAAATGCTCCTTTTTAATCTTAGAGCCATCAGTAGTCTTTCAAAATACTGACTATAAAGCTTTAATAAGTTACTTTTATCTTACTCTGATAAGATAGTTCAGTTTCATGAATTTTATTTCTTGTTTTATTAAATATACTGGTGCAGCACTTTTACTTCCCCAATTTCTTACAGAAGAAAAGCACAAAGCAACTAAGGTTAGATTGAGACAAGACTAAGAGAATACGAAGGATTAGCATTTCTGACTAATGAATGAAGCCAACTCAGCAACACAGGGTAATACTAAAAACCTAAAATTTTAGTTCTCTAAATTCAGATTAGATATTCACAGAACAAGCCAGTTTAAGAAAAGCATTGAGCATTCAAATCTCCCTGAAGTACACCAAACGTACTCAAGTCCTGCAAAAAATAAATGTAAAGAGAAAACAAGACAATCAAAAATTAAAATTGCAATACAATGTCCAAATAATTTTCTTGTTTTCAATGAATGCAGATATCTCATAGGAGGGATATGCACTATTCAAATAATTGTACAAAAAAGGCATAATAAAAGGAAAAGTATTTATTGCTTTGCCTTACATAAGCTTTATGCTTTACATCTTCCCACCTTTGTACAAACACATTTCATTGACCAGCAGAACCAAAAGCAATTGGTATTGCTTTTTAACAGTGTTTAAGAGAGATTTTCATGTCAACATTAATTAGACCCCAAGATCTTAATTTAAGGAACTGATAATGACAAGTTTCAATAAACTGCTAATAGTGCAAGATAATGCACTAACAGTATCTGCAACAAAAAAGAGAGATGTAAACACACCTATAGAAAAAACAGGACCACCACCGAATAAATTGTCTTTGCCAGTAATTGCCTTATGGGCACATTTTAAGACAACGTGGAAGCTGACAGCAGTAAATTTTATTGTGATAATTGAATGCTATATTATCTCGTGTAAGGATAAAGTATACACATGGGGGTGAAAGGAAGGAGGGAATGGAAAAGAAAAGATTTTTTTTTTTTTTTTAAATATAAAGACCATGCCAAAGAAAATGCAAATTCCCAGTTTTGATGTCTATTTTGAGGATCTGAAACAAGTCTTTTAATCAATGTATAATACATCAAATTGATAATGTTAACTTCTGATTATTCAAATGTATGAAATATTCATAGAGAACTGTCCAAACTTTTACATTTCTCAGACTTCTTTTCTCTATTAATTATCATGCCTGGAAGCTTTTTAGTAAAAGCAGCAGCCATCAGCCTGACTGAACCTGACAAGCTAGCAAGGCCCAATTACACTGGCACTCTGTGGCACTTTGATGTACTGGAAACGAAAAGAGATAGGGGCAAATTGTATAGCACATTATGTTAATGACTTGATTTAATCCAGCCACTAAACTTTATGTAGCCTGTTAAAAAAGATGCTAACACTAATTACGCCACTTTGGAAAGGAAAGAAGGGGACAAGCATTTCATACCGACAAAGTGAAGCTCATAAATGTTGTAAATGAAATGAAACAAAATGAAGTAATCTATGATTAATTATACATCATAGACAAGAAGAAAAGAGAAGGAAGCAAGTGGTACAGCTAAGTACTGGAAAATCTGTTAGATACCCTTTATGATCAACATATCTAAGAAATAACCATGAACTGTCTAATTTGCAACATGCAAAAAAGAAACAGTATGATCTTAAACGGCTTAAACAGTTTGGCATACAACTCAAATTTATAGGATAATTAGCATAACGATCTCTAAAAATCACAAGTCTTATTTACAGTGTTTGATTACCAGCAGGATATTTATCTCAAAAGATAAAAGGCAGTGATTTTTAATCTTAAAAAAAATACAAATTCAATCACAATTTTCACATGCTCTCTTCAATAATTAACCCAAGATTTCAAATACACCAATGCCTATTTTTAAAATCCAATTTGTATCAAACATGTTGTCTTAATAGTTCATAGCTTTTGTCTTATCTACCCTTCTTGAACATGCACTTTCTTACTAGAAGAACAGATCAATGGAGAGAGGTAGAAACTAATGAACTTGAAATTAATCTACACTGGAAATTCTCTCAGAAGTGTTCTTAAGTAATTTTTATAAAATACAATACAGGATGACTAGCAACATATAGATCAACCGTATTATAGTTTGACTTAATGGTGATGAGTAGCAGTCATTTTAGTTCTCAAAATTACAGGTGAAACATTTTTTTAACATTTTACATATAAACAATGCAATTCTGTCTTCAAAAGTACCTTCTGTATCTTTCTCCACCATATATAAGTGATAGCATTTCTAATTCTCTCCTACAACTTAAAAAAAGGAGCAATATTTCTCATACGAAGCATTGCTTCTTGTTGCTAGTTACTTTGTAAGATACCACACAGCCTTGAAAAAAGGATTAAAAAAAAAAAAAAAAAATCAAACTACCTCTAGGTTATCACACTGCAGAACATTAAAAAAAGTTAGGACTGATAGAATATAACAGTACACCCCTGATCCTTTAAAAGAAGGCTAAGACAGACCAGAGAAGTATTAAATGTTAGAAGTATTATAATCAATTTTAAGTGCTAGTTCTATATTTTTTAAGATTGTTCAGTCAATGTTAACCTAAAAGTATGAACTATTCTTTTTTTTTTTTTAAGAGAACTATACTATTGAAGTACTGTTCAAAGTAGATTTTCCAAATTTGCATAATACTGTGTTATTTTGTATATATGACTCATTAATTGTTGGTTTTAAGAACAAATCAAGAGAATATCATTACTGTACATGTCCTCAAATAATAACAGAAAAAGAAGTACACTGAAGTGATTGGATACTGTACATGTACAAACTTTATTTAAAACTGATGTTCAGTTCTAAAACTGTTGGGAAGTCAGGAACAAAAAGAAATTCAACAACATTCAATCAAGTCAACATACTGGGATAAAACACAGTGGGTAGCTAAGCATTGTANGTCCATCTGAGACTTGCTGAGAAACCTGATAGCAGTATATTTGCTTTTCTAATAAATAAAGAATAAGTGCCAGGTAAATATTTTCTTCCTTGCAGAAGATTAACAGTGGCAAGTCAATGACCTTTAAAGTCATCTAAACTGTATTTTTTTCTGATTTGCTAAAAAACAAAACAAAACAAAAACAAAACAGTAATGTTTCCCAGGTGAAAATTGATGTGTGGAATGATATAAGTCCTGTGATGACCTGAAGTATGAACAACAGTTAGCTTTATATAAGAATATGGCCTGAATTTGTGGATTTCCTCTGACTACAGTTTAACACCATGCACATGTAA
>VZTQ01002429.1:35549-69031 GCA_013400755.1 Pelecanoides urinatrix
TATTGAAGTACTGTTCAAAGTAGATTTTCCAAATTTGCATAATACTGTGTTATTTTGTATATATGACTCATTAATTGTTGGTTTTAAGAACAAATCAAGAGAATATCATTACTGTACATGTCCTCAAATAATAACAGAAAAAGAAGTACACTGAAGTGATTGGATACTGTACATGTACAAACTTTATTTAAAACTGATGTTCAGTTCTAAAACTGTTGGGAAGTCAGGAACAAAAAGAAATTCAACAACATTCAATCAAGTCAACATACTGGGATAAAACACAGTGGGTAGCTAAGCATTGTAGATTTACTACAGGCCTTGACAAGTGAAATTATCCTCCCCTTCCTCAGAAAGCATTGGAAGAAGTAGAAAAGTACATTTTCCCACATAAAGACAACAGATAGAACCGAACTACAAGACTAAGTTCTTTAGACTTTCATATCACAATAGTTATCTTTCTTAGGGAGATTTTGTGCAGGACTAAAATTTGAATTCAGATTGAAACTAATTAGAAATGTCTACTTCTAAGTGTATATGACAATAACAGAAAAGATGACCACAAATTTCACCATTAAGAAAACACCTGTAAGTCACATGCACAATACAGTCAAGTTAACTTTTTTCTGTGAAAAGGTGTCTATTTGAACTGGAAACAGGAAAACATATATTCGTTGAAAATGCCTTAGAATCTGACCTTAGATATAGCAAAGCTACTTTTAGAGGGCATTAGGCTTGAAACATTTTTCTTAGACTTACCAAATAACTGCCATAAATACTCTGACTCACCTGTTTAATATTCTTGGATACTGGACTGGAAACAATACAGTCATCACTGTCAGTTATTACTGATTCAATGGCATCATTTTCNGATGTGTGGAATGATATAAGTCCTGTGATGATCTGAAGTATGAACAACAGTTAGCTTTATATAAGAATATGGCCTGAATTTGTGGATTTCCTCTGACTACAGTTTAACACCATGCACATGTAAAGCAGAATGTACTTTTTTTTTTAAAAAAGTAATTCTGTATGCTGGTGGTTTATTTTCTAAAGCATTCAGGTCTTTTTTCTCTGGAGCAAATAACTTATAAACACAACTTACAAACACAACGGGAATCAATATAATGTTTTTCCAATTTTTCTAATGAATTCTTATGCAGAAACTGCAAACAACTGAACATAAAATTTTAGCATCCTGCTTGTGCTTTTACTTTAAACTTAGTATCGTGGACTTGGTTTATTTCAATGATAAACAGTTTAAGCTCAGAGGTGGAACAGGATGACCCGGCTTTTATAATCTTTAAATAAATCTGCCTCTAACAACTTTATGTCACAGATGTGATAAGACATATTACCCCTCTCACTGTCTGAAAGGATTTCTGATATCAGCATTGGCTGTTATCTGCAGACAAAAGGAGCATATTCATTAAAATAGTCTTTAGAACAGCATAGTTCTAAGGGAGAATATAAAGACATTTAAAATAGAAGCCAGGTTTCCTTTAATATTTTATGAATCTAGGTCAGATACCAGATTTTTGCATTCAATTACAATACAGTTTCCATTTGGGAAGAAAATAACACCACCATATCCACCACCCAGCTTCAGCTATAAAGTACACCAGAATATCATTTCTGTCATGAAGTTTCTCATAATGAGGCAGCTCCCACTGCTAGTAAGAAATGCTTAAGAAAATGGAAAGAGACATAGATTTATTAAGAAAATACAGTTACTTATTCATAAAAATGAATTCTACCTTCTGGTTCCAATTCTTCAGTTATTTCTGTCTCATCTCCAGAGGTAACGGAGCTTTGGTCGGCCAGCTGCCCCTCTGACAGATGTGAGAGGTCTTCTTTTTCCTGTTGAATTTCTTCAGCCATCTCCTTCACCTTATCATCTGCTAGCCTTTCTTGTTTAAACTCATGTACCACATGCTATATAAAAATAGATAAACTTACAGTCTTTATAACACTCCTTGAATAGTAAAAGTTACTAAAGTTCAAAACTTGAAGAGTTGTGGATCACATTCATTATACATTTAAACAATTATATTGCTCATGCAGTGCAGGAAACAATGAGAAGTTGTCAACTGCAGTAACAAATAATTGATACAGTAGAAAGACAATTCTCTAACAATGTATATTTGTGAAAACATAACTACTATAATCATTTGGTACCTGTCAACATATATACAGCCTGTTAGATTTCCAGATTCATTTATATTTCAGCTCTTTCAGTTTTACAAGACTCAGTTTAAAAAAAAAAAAAACCACAACAAAACCCAAAACCATCACCACCTTACTGAGTTGGCAATTTTATAACAAATTATACAATATTTTCTGTTTCAAAAGCAAACTAAAATCATATAAAAAAGAATCGGCTTTGCTACAAAATACAAACATATTATCTAAGGTAAAATATCTTTAGTGCATAACTTACTCTGAAGTAATCTTATTCCCTTCTTTCTCTTTGAGTACAATTACATAGAATAATACTTCATCAATGGATATAACATTACAGACACGGCATCTTCCATGGAAATTTGCTGGAGACCTATGCATTACTTACTATCCAACAAGTCTTCTCGAGGACTGAATTTTGCAGAGATACTGGTGCCTCACCTCCCACCCTCAGAATACATGAGGTAACTTTCACCTGTCCACAGAACATTTGAGTTTTCCAAAACTGGACCTGAAGAGTTATTTCTATTCTAACACATTTGGAGCCACACAAAGCACGGCAATGTTAACAAACACTTAAGTGCCTTATTCTATAAATAAAGGTTATCTGTGAAGTTTTCAAGTCGTAGAAAACTGACTTTGTCTCTTATGCTCCTCCTTGGCATAGATGATGTGTCATAACCACTGTGTTTTAAACAATGCTTGGTCATTCTTTTTAATTCCTTCAGTGACAGAGCTGCATTTTGTAGATAAAATTTTCAGAGGGAGAATACTTTTTGATTATTCCACTTGACCAATACCACTTGATGTGGTGGAAGGGAGACTTAACTTCTCAATCAAAGCCCCAGATAAGCTTTAAAGTAGAAAAGTGAAAGGAAGATAAGTGCCAGTGATTAAATGTTGTGTAACACCACTAGAAACTACAGTTTGCCAATCTGCCACAATTTACTTTCACAACCAATTGGACCATTACAAATTACAATATTTAATACTTTTCTTCTTGGAATGCGACATATTTAGCAATATTCCAAAGTTACTCCATTTCTTCTTCATTTCAACCCACTATATAATGGTAATTTTTAGAGGGAAGACAAAATAAACTTCATCCAAACATTGAAGGAAGTAGAGATATTCCTCCCTTTCTAATGGCCAAAAAAAAGAAGATTGTTATCACAAAGAATCACTTTTTTCATATTTCAGAGACGTTTTTGAGATCTTACTTTACCGTAGTTGGATTTTTGATACATGACTCTGAATAAATTACATACACGTGGAATTCAAATGCAATACATTATATAAAACCGCAAAACCTGAATAACCCCATACCTCTGAAACACTTGGAATTCTTGAAGCCTTCATCTTCTGCACAAGTTCTGTATCATTTTCAACAAGAGAGCCCTAAGTTATGGATAAAATAAGGGGAAGCCTTTATTAAAGGCTATTATAGTAGACAATTAACACACACAAAAGTAGGTATAAATTTACTGGCGGAGAAGCATTTGTATGGGAAATTATGTCCTCCTTTGCTTCCCTGCATTAGCATTACTGCTTCTGTCCTCTGCTATAGCTTCTACCTATGAGGCTGGACAATTCTTACAAATGGTTTAGGCGAGTCAAAACCATTCATCCCACTTTTTAGGGAGTCTCCTTTTCGAAAAACAACTATTTGCTTTGGCATGTGTCACATTAATATCGAAGAACTAGATTCTTTGCTATTCAATAAATGAACAGGAAAATGAAACAGACTGTTCCTGTACAGTTTTAATCTGTTGAACTTCCAATTCTCTTGCATGGACACTCTCTTGCCATTTCACAACAAGATTTAGACATCAGAGAAGCCCCAGCTATTTCACTATTTAGTCCTAACAGTACTTTTGTCTCTAACCAGACAGTGAAGCTTGGATTTTTAAAACAGCTAGGGGAGCTGCCCACCCAGTAATGAAGACTTCTGATGGAGACCGAGTAGCTGTCTCCCTTAGAAAATCATAGTTTGTGAAAAATTTGAGAAGTTATTGTTTGGACAGCTGAAGATACGTTGTGTGTGTAACTATATCACTAACATTTCAGTTTTCCATATCTAAGCTCTCAAAATATTTGATTTCACCAACATTTGACCTTTTTTTTTTTTTTAAGTTAATAAATACAAGAGATCGACTTATTTCTCATTTCCAGTCTATACTGTATGGCTCAAAACAAAGTTCTAGTCAAGGTAAACTAAATAGCAGAAGAACCTGTGAATTGAAAACCCACGTTAACATTTCAAAAAATAAATCCAACCAAGGCATTTACAAATGGAAAAAAATTATCACAGCTAGTTTTTAATTAATTAATGCAACATAATATTATTAACTAATAATAATACTCATAAACTTTTATAATTAGCTGTTAAAGAACCCACCTTCACTAACTGGTTTTAATTAAAAGAGTAAATACAGCCTATCCTTAGTGGTCTGAAGGCAGATTATTTAAGATCAAATGAAAATTTACACCATAAAGCACATATGTTTGAGATAGTTCCATGCAGACTCTCCTAGAGTCTGGAAGAATGTGCACATGATAGTGTATCCTAAGTTCAGAAGTGTAATTATTTTCACAGTCTGCATAATTTCAGCTAACAAACCTTGTTTAAGAGGTGACTCTGAACTGCGTCAAATTGCGTCATTAGCACAACACTCAGGATCTGTTTGGATCAAGCTGGTTTCTATAAAGCCATTTATATGTCTGTGGAAGTGGCACACTGTACAAAGACACTTTAATTAATAACTCAGAGAGCTGAGAAACACAGTGCAAAGACAGTTGATTGGTCCTGTTAGAATCTGCTGTAGGTCTATGAAAGTTGAAGCTTGTAAACTGTGGAGAATAGCAAGCAATTCTGAGAGAATGATACAAATATCCCCGTATTGTATCTCTCACCTATATGCAGTACTGTGCTATCATTCATTGCCTGGGACATCCCAGTCTTGGGCTGCTAAAATAATTGAGTATTCTTGATTATTAGTTCTACAAATTGTCCATAATGAGACATAAGTAGCCTTTCTTGCTTCAACATGCGTGAGCAAAATACTTAAAACTTACTGCCATCTGTGTTGTACTAAGATCCAGAAAAGACACTTTCTTGTCTGCTTGAGCTGCACGCTGCCTTGGTTTGGGTGTTGGTTTCTGTAATAAAACAAATATAATGGAAGACCATTTATTGCCTTATTCTAACCATCTTATTTTACAGTAAATTTCGAGGGACCCTAATTTTTCTCAAAGCCAAATCTAACTGCGCTAAATTCAATTCTAAACAGACAAGATGATGTAGATGTTGTTCGAATAAGCAACCCCCGCAAATGGAGATGCCTTTCAGAAATCAGCCACAATGGGTATAAAACTCTACAAAACATCTGTGGAATGCAATGTGAGTTCCAGGTGAGAAATAATTATAAGACTGAAGTCAGTGGTATCATATATGTGGCAGAATGATTTATTATTATCGTTTATGGAGTGCTTGATTTCTTTTCTTACTCTGTAGGCTTACCATATCTTTGGCACCTTTCCTCATGCCACTCCCTTTGGAGAATTTTAACACAGAAAGAGAAAAGAGGCTGGTAATAGTTGCAAAATTAACAAAGTGATCCAGAAATATTTCTATCATGATGGCATAATACAAAAGACAAAATAATAAAGAAAAAGTGGTTTATTACTCTTCATGCTTTACTCTTTTGATGAAGGTAGAAATTATCCTTCATTTCCAGATTTTTATACACAAAAAAAAAAATCCTTACACTACTTTTAATTTATGAGTGATTTTTAAGAAGCTATTGGGTATTTTAGCACACATGCTCCAGGCACCAGAATAACAAAGAGCGTGGTGCAGATACACCTACGTATCTGTACATATGGCTTGGGTTTGGCTGCTTGAGAGTTCTTTTGGCTCAAAGCTACCCCAACTAACTGAGTTCTGTCTGAGTTTCTAAGAGACCACAGAAACAACAGCTGATTTCATGACTGTCATAAATTTCAACCATAGCCCTAAAGTTGCACAAGCATGTGACTATATTTTATGTAGGACATCTACATTGGAAAGAGAATTAATAAGTACTAAATTTACAGGGAAGACATTTAATGTTTGTTATTTCTCCTCCCTTTTCTCCCCACCCTTTTGCTAACCAGTTATCTACTGTTATAAAAGACTTCAAAAAGTTTTGGACACGGAAGATTTCACTTCCCAAAGGAAGTCAAAGATGGTGGTTATATGAAGTATTTGTACTACGCATTATTTTACAGTAAAGACAAATCCTGGTCATCAGGGAAGAACTAAATGACCTGCTTGTAATAGGACTTTTATATCTCTCAACTTCTGTGAGTGTTTTAAATTACTTACTGTCAGTGATGAAGTAAAAGAAGGAGACGGGGCTGGAGCCTGCATTTTTTCCTCTGCTAGTAATTTAGTTGCCATTGACTTCTCATTTTGAATGTAATTCACTAAGTCTGCAGCCATTGTTGGTCCACTTGGTGGTAGGTAGACTAACTTCCATTTTAATTCAACTGTGATGGTACCAGTAGCACATCTTTCAGAATCTGTTAGTTCAAAAGTACCTGAAAGCAAAATGCAAATCTTGTCTAAATTATCTTATTCTATACATATACAAGAAAATGCAATGCAAAACTGAATGGTATTCAGGAATTAAGTATCTTAATAGTCTTCATTTTAGAAGCTAAATAGTGTCAAAAATATTGTGCTTTGCAGATTCAAATATATCCAATATAACACCATGGACATTCAAAAATACAGGATTTAGAAGGGACTAGATTACTGTGTTCATTCAAGATGTCCTGTAGATTTCTCAGATAATCCAATACCAGATAACTAATTCTTATTGACATCTTTCAAAAGATCTAACTAAAACATTTCCATGTTTTACTAATACTAACTTTTGTTAAAGAAAATTTAAGGGTTTTAAAAAAATCTGTAAGTTGCTAAATCTTTATCGAAGAAACACCCTAAATTCACTTGCAAATTTTCTCCTATTATCCATTTATATGGGATAATTATAGAATCATATTTTAAAATTTTCATGAATGTCTTATAGTTGACAATGAAATAATCGTTAAGCAGTTTTTGTATTATAAACACCATAAATTTGTAACCGATATCAACTTGTGGGGAGCAGTTGATGGACTGAAGGCAGGGCTGCTACTCCCACAGTAGAAAAATGGGCTGACGGAAACCTCGTGAAGTTCAACGAAAGCAAATGTAAAGTCCTGCATTGGCCCAGGAATAGCCCCAAGTAGCGGTACAGACTGGGGGTTGACTGGCCACAAGCAGCCTTGCAGAAAAAAGAGCTGGTCCTGTTTGACAAAAATAATATAAGCCAGCCAAGCTGAGCCTTTGCAGCAAAGAATACCAACTGCACCCTGGCCTGTTTTAGCAAGAATGCAGTCAAGCAGGTCCAGGCAAGTTTCATACTTTTTCTACTCGACACCTATGAAATGGCATCTGGAATACCATGTTCAGTTTTGGCCACTCCAGCACAAGTAAGATATTGACATTCTGGAGCAGGTCCAGTGGAAGACTACAAAGAGCTTCAGGGCATTGGAGCACATGACATACAAGAGGCTGAAAGAAGTGATTTGTTCAACCTTCAGAAGAGGAGGCTCAGAGGAGATCTTATTGCCACCTAATAGGGGGGTGTGGAAGACAGAACCAGAGGTGCACAGCAGAAAGCCAACAGACACAAGTTGGAACATGGGAAATCCCAGCTCTGTAAGGAATAAGTTTTTATTATGAGGGTGATCAGATATTGGAACAGATTGACCAGACAGGTACTAGATCTCTGTCCTTTGAGATATTCAAAATTTAACTTGGCAAAGCCCTGAGCAACTTGCTCGAACTGGGTCAGAAGGTTGGACTAGATCATATCAGGAGTTCCAGCTGACAATGATTCTAAGATTCCAAGTGTAGCTCTTGATCTGTTTTTTTCCCCAGAGGCTGATTTCTCATGTCAATTTCCTAATTTATTCTAGGTGTACATTAGCCAAAACCAGAAAAGGAAACTAATGAGAAAAAACATGAAGCCATGCAGAGAAAAAAACCCATGTTTTAAATTAGCGTATCAGTCCTGAAAAAAAAGAAGTAGCAGCAATGCCAGAAGAAAAGGAGGTGGAGAAAGTATGAATATGCCAGAAAACATTTTTTATCATTAAAACATAAAAAAGGACCAGTAAAAGGAGCTATCAAATATTTCCAGGTTACTTTTGAACCAGAGAGAAACACTTGATTTTTTTTTTTTTTTTAATTATTTCTAGAGCTATTTCAAGACACCTACTATTTTTATTTCACAGATACCTTGTCAGTTATGAAAGCAGTACATTTTGAAAGTCAGGTTTCAGCCACCCCTTCCCACCTGATGTTAAGACTAACAGGGCCTTTCTGCCTAATAATGAAAGATACTCATAATATAGTGGTGTGAGAAATATAACTGGTAAACTTTGTAGGCCTCTCAAGGCAAAAAACAGTGGTAGAAGACAGACACAAACAGATTACTAAAAGGCTAACCAAAAAAACCCCCATCAATAATGGATTAGCAATTAAATTTAGTCAGTGCTAGAGTGACATATTCCAATTATAACTATTTATCAGATCATAATTATTCCATACCTGGGCCGGTATAGAGAGAGAATAAAGTATTTAAAAGACTTTTCATCCTTGCTAGGACCATGATAAATGAATGTTTGGACACCAGGTTCTTTTGATTTCTTTTTTTTTTTTTTTTACTTGCAGATTTTAAAGAAAATGTTTACTTCTCTCTCTTAAATCTCAGAAAATGTCATGAGGTGAAAAATACCCTACTATTGCAATCCACCCTGTAAGGTACAGGCATCCTGTTCAGATTCATTACAGTTAATGGATAATCATAAAAACAAACATCACTTTAAAATCTGAGTTAAAATGCAACAGTGCTGGAATATTCTGTTAGTACTATTTAAGTAAATAAAAGAGATATTAAAAACTTTTTCTCTCCCTTGGTCTTTTCTTTCTCTGATGTTTAAAGTTTATATTAAAAAAGTCATTCATCAGTTCTGCCACAGACTTTTCACTAGCCATGACTTAAGTAACAGTGAGACGCAAAATTTCTTTCCAGGATTTCATTGGCATTTAAAATTCTGTCAGACAAGAACAACAGATGAACGATATGGGTTTTTAGAACCACAGAATCATTTAGAATGGAAAAGACCTTTAAGATCATCGAGTCCAACTGTAAACCTAACACTGCCATGTCCACCACTAAACCATGTCCCTAAGTGCCATATCTACATGTTTTTTAAATACCTGCAGGGATGGTGACCCAACCACTTCCCTGGGCAGCCTGTTCCAATGCTTGATAACCCTTTCAGTGAAGAAATTTTTCCTAATTTCCAATCTAAACTTTCTCTGGTGCAGTATCCTCTCATCCTATTGCTTGTTACTTGGGGAAAGAGACCAACCCCCGCCTCGCTACAACCTCCTTTCAGATAGTTGTAGAGCGCGATGAGGTCTCCCCTCAGCCTCCTCTTCTCCAGACTAAACAACCCCAGTTCCCTCAGCTGCTCCTCATCAGACTTGTGCTCCAGACCCTTCACCAGCTTTGTTGCTCTTCTTTGGACACACTCCAGCACCTCAATGTCCTTCTTGTAGTGAGGGGCCCAAAACTGCACACAGTATTCGAGGTGCAGCCTCACCCGTGCCCAGTACAGGGGCACGATCCCCTCCCTGCTCCTGCTGGCCACACTATTTCTGATACAGGCCAGGATGCCATTGGCCTTCTTGGCCACCTGGGCACACTGCTGGCTCATGTTCAGCCGGCTGCCGACCAACATCTCCAGATCCTTTTCCACTAGGCAGCTTTCCAGCCACTCTTCCCCAAGCCTGTAGCGTTGCATGGGGCTGTTGTGACCCAACTGCAGGGCCCGGCACTTGGCCTTGTTGAACATCGTAGAATTGGCCTCGGCCCATTGATCCAGCCTGTTCAGATCCCTTTGAAAAGCTTTTCTTTTGTTTGGTTCTTAAAGAGATTTAAAGAGATACGACACAGGAAGTGAAGATTTTGTTAAGTTTAAAGAGATCTAATTCTTACCTGAAATAGATCTGTCATGTGCTAAAGAAATAAGAGGCACACTGGCTTTCCCTACATAAGCACCTTCTTCTGTTTCACCATCATCAAATACATAAAAGGTTAAGGATTCTGATTTTAGGTATCGGTCTAAATCTGCATTCATTGGCACTTGGAAACACATATGGTCATCTATTTGTGGGTTGTTGCTGCTAGGAATGATGGGAGTATCATGGTCTGCAAAATCAAAGAACTTGTAGACAACATAAGGATTTGGCTGAAGATGTTTTTTTCGGGATTGTAGACTGTTACAACATTTTATTGTAATGTGGAGTTCATTTAAATTGCCATCTGTTGAAGTGCTGACTTGGGCAGTTCTTAGTATCTGCTGCTTTAAATGAAAAAGAAGTTAAATTAAAAACATTAGAATTCTTATGTTAGTGAACTCTAAGAGCTATATAAATAGAACAAATAACTGATTATTTCAATGACACTCCAACTACTGTTTAATTTTATATGTCAAAATATTACTTGTTCTATAAATACAATGACATTTCTCTTGGGTTGTTGGTATAAGGAAATAAGAGGTTAATCCTTTCAGGTCTATGACTGTTTGCTTTATTCTTCTAAAGTTTTATGATCTATTTGTCATTTGATTATCTACAAAGCAGTGAAGATCAATCACAGTTTTAAGAGTGATTCATATCTAGTGCCACTTTAAAGTTAAGGATTCTGATCTTGACAGCTATTCTATGTCAAGAAATTTTTATAATTGGAGTCCCTGTTATATATGTACTTCTCAATAATTAAAATTGCACTGCAGATTCCTCTGGGTTTTTTTTCCTCCAAAACCTTTACAAACAATTTATAAACAACTTAAAAAAATTAGAAATCAGCACGTGAAGAGTAATAATAAATGTTTGAAATAAATTTAAAAACTCAATGATATCACAGATTTTTTAAATTACCTATCAGCAAGGCTTTTACATGCTGTGGAACCCATAGTTGGCAAACTGGGAAATTCATTTTAATAAAAATTAAAGAAAAAAAAGAAAACAAATAACACTACTATCTTAAATGAGTAATCCCCATCTATACTGATCTCAAAAGGCTCTCCTTCTTTACTGTAATATGTCATAGTTATTTTCATTAATGGTACATAATTATCTTGCTTGTGGAAACCAGAGTTCTGTCTACTGGTATATGGGGAAATATGTACCAATTTGATTTTGTGTAATAAAATGTTAAATATTTTGTTTAAATAATCCATATTGAAATAGTTAATGAGAAAACCAAACAGGACAATTTAAGTCCTTAATATGCAACCTTAAGACTACTATTTCTGGCTACATACGGAACTGGGGAAAAAAAAAATTATAGCACTTTATGTACACTTCATGTTTCCATGATTTCTGCTGCTATACAGGACAGAAAATTTTATATGTACATTTAACTAGTGAAAGCTTAAATTTTGGTACGCACAACTGAAACTACTTTTGCAGCTGCAAATCGACAGAACCCTTAACGTAATGTAAGCATCTGCTATAGCTATATGACTTTTAGTTTCTGCTATGAAACATTTCTGAAAACTGTGGTGTTTCAAACAGCTCTGTAGAAGCTGTTCTTCATTTCTGCCACTTTTCCTATTTTATTTTCTCCCATATAATCAGTATATTTCAGTTGCCAAGTTTGAATTTGCAATTTTACAATAATTACAACAAAATGCTCTGTTCCACATGCCTTACCAATCCAAACAAAGTTGAAAGGTAACACAGCTAGAAATAACATAATCAAAAATAGAGAAAACTAAATAACAGATTTCGGCATTTAACAACAGCCAGATTTCGTGAGTTAGTTAAAAATACCTTTGATTGTTTTAAAAATCAGATTTAAAGCAAATGTCATGTTATCAAACATGAAGTTATTCTGAAAATGCCTACACTGACCCTAATAGAATTCATACACTAAACATACTTCTCAGATTAAATCATGGAATCCATTGAGATTCTAGTATAATATAAATTTACATTATGGAATAATATAAAACATTAAAGTTACTGCAGACTTACAGTAATTTAAACAGCTAGAGATAAAAAAAAATTGCCTGTTAGAAACTCTGAGGTGTTTTAATTTATACATTTCAACCTGATTGTTTTTATTTCTTAAACAATTGTTAAAGATGTCTGAAATTCCCTTTTTTTCTATGACTCTTATTTAAACGTGATTATACAGTGCATTATATTATTAAAATTCTCTTCATTATCCACCTAAAAAAAAAAAAACCCCAAAAACCCAAAACCAAACCAAAACAAAAAACTGAAATAATCTCAATCTCATGATAGTCAAACATTAAGAACTTTGAGACCTTTCTGAATGACCGCTTCACCTGTTATACTGATCTGACACCCAGTTGGTTTAACATTCCTGAATATTGTACTAGAACAAAATGTTAACAAAATCTGGCACTTACAGGTTAAGAAAATTAAATATAATAATTTCAAATATTCTAGTGACAATTTCAGTAAAAATAAATAACTGAAGTTTAAGACTTTGTCTCTTTAGGAAAACTATAATTCAACTGGTTCTTTATCTCTTTAGATGAAAACCATGTCATTCAACTGCTAAAGATATTTTCCGCTTCACGAACCTTTAATTTCGTTAACCTTGAATATATCAAGACTTGAAGGAAACTATTTGAACTGAAAAAGTAATTTTGATCAGTTTATTCTATCAAAACCATGAAGTACAAACCCAAACATACCTGGGGTGGTTCTTCACGTTCCCTAAAATTGGATGTTATATATGCCAGAGCCTTTGACCTCTCTTTGTAGAGACTAATAGCTTGATCCATAGGAACTCGTAACCTGATCCAGTATTCTACAGTACCATAATTTTGAATGTTTCCTTTGATTCCTAAGGAATAAATACATACGGGATTGCATTAATTTTCTTTTCATTATTAAAGCACTTAAGTCAAAAGCTAGGAAATGCCACAAATTAAAGATTAGTTGTCTTGTGACTATGCATTACGACAGTGTTTATGACATGAGATGTGCAGTTCATGTTAGAAACAGAAACAACAACTCCTCTGTCTCTACATGTATGATCCAAAATTGAAACATGACCATTTTCTCATATTGCAATCTGCGATATTTACTCTCCAAGCTATAGTGTCAAGTCAAGTTCATTATTTTTATCTCTTTAAGGCAAATAAACTTAGGACAGTTTTGTATGTCAACAGTTGGAAATGTCCCATGAAGTGGTATGCAGTTTAAATTACTGGAAAAAATACCACTTTATAATGGCTTATTAAACCAGATTTTTGACAAAAGTGGGCAGTTAGAGGTCTCTGGCTATAGTGATCTGACAAAATACTTCTACAAAAAAAAAGTAAGTAGCACAAAATTTTAAGTGCTTCTTAAAAAAGGCTTGTCTGGGATATCTTGAAATAATTTTAAAACAATGAATTAAATTAAAAGGAAAAAAATGCACAAAACCTAAACCAACTCCCCCATAGATTATGCTACTATATGAAATATTATTAACTGTAATCACCATCATTTGCGCCTTTTTGATGCCTTATGATTTTTATATGAAGACCTCTGACTTACCAGTTTAAATTACAACCACTGTAACCATTTCTTCCTTTATTTATTGAGAAAGAATGAGGGGATATATTTATGACATTTGGGCCAGATATAAAGCACTGATGTTTGATAGTCTTATAATGCAGAAGTATTTTTGTTTTTAATGTATATTCTGCCAAAGAGAGAAATTGCATATGCAAAAGTAGAATAATTTAATTTAATTTAAATATATTACGAGACTTCACTGAAATTACTGTATGTTTCACAGTTGAAGTAAGTAGGGCCCCCCTGAATCAAAAACAGTCTCAGAGGATGAAAGAAACTTGCATTAAACAACTAAAACACAATTAACAATATATATGAAATAAAGCAAAATGAAAAAGAATATCAGTCTTATTTTAAAATATCTTCTCTGCAGCATTCATAGAGAAATTCTAACATATGAATAGTAGTACAACGCAATCAAGTACACTGCTCTACTAACTACTTTTCTCCATGTTGTTTTTGTATAATTCTGTTGAGTAAGGTGATACTATCTTTTATTAAAATTCTTTACATGTGTAGTAGTAACACTTTGCAACTAACCTTTATACAAGACAAAGAATCACTTGCTATTTTCAGACAAGATTCTCTAATGCCATTTCCAGCATGTCACATACTTCTAATGTCAGCTACTTCAGGATGACTATATTAACACCATCTTTGTCCTCAGCCATTATGGCCAAAATTGCATCTGTCAGAGCTTTCCCACAACTGTCAGTAGAATCACCAGAACATGCTGCACATCCAACAGAAAATATCATGTTGTGTAAACCTTTTTCTTTTTTTTCTTTGGAAATAGTAATACATGAATTCATTGTTGGCCAAATACACATTACTTAATTGTCACTTACAATACTGCATCAAACAGAATACATTTTGGTATGTTAATTACCAATTAAATTTGCTGTGCTGTAGATCTTCCCATTGTTTTCCAAGATTTCATGGAACTTCAGTTGACATGCAGCAACTGTTTCATAATCTGTGCCATATGCGTGATGAACCTCAAGTGTGATACTGTTTCGCTGTATATAGTGCAGGAAGCAGTCATCAGCTTGCACAAGATACTGAGAAGTGAAGTCATATGATGGGGTACGCCCATAAACTACTGGGGTTGTCTGAAGTTCGAAGTCATAGAATGCATAAGTACAAAAAGTTGCAGGTTCATGGTCACCAAAAGCATTCATAGCTCCAGAAGAGAAGATCACTTTGCTGATATGAATTTCAAAAAGGTTCTCTCCTCTTTCTAAATGTAAAGTTTCATCAAATTCATCCACTGGATCACCTGACAATATTTCTGGTCTGGATTTATGCGGTTTTGTACCATAGACAATATCTCTTAGTTGGGCTGCAACAGATAAAATAAAATAGAGCTACAATATGACTGTCTTGTTTAAAAATCAACTACTATTAATGATTGAGTAGAGAGGAAAAAAGCATAATTCAATTATATTAACAATGTTACTTTCTTAAAGGCGTTACCAAAGAAGAAATCACTTTAAAATCATACATCTACTGCTCATTTAGCACTCTGACAACAATCAAGAACACCTCCACAATGGAACTGCTTCAATATACATAAAAATAGACACAGGCCCCTAATAATGAATAGCAGATTACAAGGGAGTTAACAACCAAAAATTCAGAAGTCTTATGTAATGATCAAAATAAGTATCACTATGCAAATGCAGCAGAGACTTAAGATACATATTTTTGTAGGGTTGAACTAAATTTGCCAGGGAAAGAAAGAATAAATCTGACTTTTAACTTCTATAATATCCTGAGTGGACAGAACTATCGGCAAAGACCTTTACATGTTGCCCATCCTTACAGGTGGTAAATGGTGAACAATTGCCTACAGAATTAGGACATAAATCATTTTGCAGTCCTTTAGTACAGGGGATGCAACTTGGAGACAAAACATGAAAATTGCTATGACATTGCGGTTTGTAAGGTATCCTATTTCCCACTTCCTATGTGCCTTTTACACACTGAAGCCATTAAAACAGCATTTTAAATTCATCATATTGAAATATTGCATAGGTATATAAAAACATGGCTTTGGGATTTTTAGCAACACATAAAATGATTATGTAATGATAGGACAGCAAAATAAAAGGTTGACCATAAATTTATGTTTTTAAAAAAAAAAAAAAATTTAAGTTCGGTAGATTTATTCTTATTCAGCAATAGCTGCAGCATAAACTGTTTTGTTGAATTTTGTTTTGAATAACTTTATCATTGAAGTCAATGAAACAATTTTCCATGAAAGAACTGACCTTTCTACTAGTTTTAGGAATGGAAAAGTGTTTCAACTGAAGAACAAATTTAGAACAATAATTTGCAAGAGATAAAATATAAAAAAAAAAAAATTAGAGAAGAATATACTTTAAAGATACCTTCTAGTTTTCTGATGCGTGCAGCTCTAATATCAAGAAGATGGACATACTGTTCCAGTTTTAACTCATAGTCTTTCTGTAGACTTTCCATCTTCTGTGTCACTGCTTCTACCTCAGTCTGAAAAAAATTTGCATGTAAAAGGGACTTTTGAGGTTTGTCTGCACTGATGCTGCACATGCTTTTGGCTACAAATTAAAATATAGTTACATTTGAGGAAAGAACATTTAGAGTACACAAAAATAGCAGCAATTTTTAATTCTGCAATACAGCAATGAGTTCGAATTTCACAAAATCTAAAAACATCATAAGAAAAACAGACTAACTACTCTTTCAGGACAATGTTCCTAATAGTTTCTTTAATGATTGTTATTTTATATTTAGACCAATTGAATGAAAAGTCGAAACATGATCTGCAATAATCCAGCACGAGAGTAAAAGCAGAGTGTTGTGGAAAAGGAAGCTTATTTGATAAATACACTTACTATTTTTCCTGTGAAGACCTGATAAGACCTCAGAGATAATCCCAAAAAGACATGGTTTGAGGGCTCTGATCAAGGCAACTTAAAAGACTAAAGTTATAGTCATTTGGATCTCACAGTTTTAAAAAAAATACTTTCAACAAGAGCAAATCTTAGGTTAGGTTACCTACAAACAGACTGGCTTTGTTACTGAATTTGCAAGTCTTCATTATGACAAATTCCAGTGCTACAAATGTTAAAATGTTATTGTCAGGTTATTTTCCACTCTGAGTAGAGTTTAGTACCTGGTAATCTTTGTTAATTTTGTGCTGCACAATCAACATATTCCTTGTCTTTTCAAGTTCTTGCACTGTTTCCGCATGTGTTAGTTGCAGCTCCCGCATGGAGTGTTCTAGATCTTTATGGATATCATCTTCTACTTTTTCCAAAAACATAAGGTCCCCATTCGTCTGCTGCTTTCGAACCTGGACCAAATTTTAAAAATTACTACAAAAAACTTTTGCAAAATATTTGGATCTATTTGTGCCTGGTTAAATGTAACACTGGGATATAATTTTGGAACAACAGTAAGACAGTAAGCATAATTTTGTAAATTTTGAGCATGTGGTAACACCAAAATTAGGAATGAGGTAGACCAGTTACTGTCATGATTGTATTCAGTAATTCAGTAATCTCGTGACGTTTTGGAACCAATTAAAATATATGAGATCTTCAGAAGCAATCACTCCTGTCTATCCAATGAAAATACAAAATCCTTAATATATTTACCATTTATATAACTATTATTCTCAAATCTACATTGCTTCTGTTATTAATACTGGGATTTTAATTTTCGTCTAGATTTTTTTTTCCCTTTCTTTTTTTCATTATCATTACAGAATTATCATTTGCATTTACAGTAGCAGAAAAAGATTCTATTTACAATAAAGACTTCCTCAATAAAACAAAACGTAAGTGACTGGAACAGTGGCAACTTAATGCAAACTTATTTTTTCACTGATTTCTTCCCCACACCCCCACTTCATTTTCAGTTTCACTGTAAACAATAAAATTACAACTTATGTGCAAGGTATTTTTGTTTTTCTGTTTTAATAAACAAAGAGAAGTTGCTAAGCATCGCTGTATTGCATTTCAGAACTTCCATGCTTACAGTATGCTCCCATAAATTACAGAATTAATAAACAAAAATGTTTTTTTAATAAACATTATAGGAAGAACAAGATGGCGTGATAAGTCATTTAACTGAGAAAAAGTAAGTTTTTAAAAAAAATGCTTGTGAATCTGGTTTAATACACTTTTGATGTTATAGTGAATTATCTACATAACTCTAGATTTCATCACAGCAATTTTTTCATCTTCCCTTCTGCTTCACTGTAACTGAAAAATAACGAAAGCACACATATGAGCTTGAATTGATTTCAGGGGCTTCAGCACTTGAAAATCCCAGGCATTATGTAGAAAACATGTTATGATCAACCAAGGGTTTTAAAAGAAAAAAGAAAAAAGAAAAAAAAGAATAAATATAAAATATATAGAACTATAGAATGGTTTGGGTTGGAAGGGACCTTAAAGATCATCTAGTTCCAATCCCCCATACCCTCATTCTTTGTAAGTTACCTTTACAAGCAAGAGAGCTTCACTGAGTTCTGCCATATCAATATCACTTTCCTGAAACAGAAATACTTAATGAAAAGGTGTTATCAGATGTGAATGCATACCGAAGAAATACATTCGGAATAACCAGATGCATTCTCACTAGACATGGCATTTTGCTTGGTATAATGAATAAATAAACACTGTTATATTTCTATATTCTTTTACTTTCAAGAAGTATTTGCACTATGCATAAAACATAGAATGGGGGTTTTTTTTGCTCATATTCTAAATAGAAATAGAGTTCACCTTGGTCAAAAAATTCATGTGATTTTTCAGTTCATCTAGTTGTTGCTTGTGTTCCAGGTAGCATAACTGCAGGTCTTTGTTCTCTTGCATCAGCTTTTCCTTTTGGTCTTAACATAGAAAAAGAACAAAATATTATTCTTAATTCAACATAATTATAAAAATTATAAACTTGCTTTTGCAAATTAACTTATGCATGAAAATTTCATTTTAACCATGTAGAAACTGATTTATTTAGTATAGGGAAATCTTTGGTATTAACAAACAGAGAGGGATAGAAAATTATTCCTCTCTTTGATCTGGTATAGGTGTATGGATTAAAAAAAGCAAAACATTCTTACTTTCATTAAAAGGGAACCTATTGCATCAAAAAATCTACACTTTGTGTATTTCTAAATAGAAGGACATGGCCAACTAAGTACAGCTTTCTGTTTTGGGAGGAGGGAGGGAAGAGGGGATTAGAGAAGGTGTAAAACTCTGACAGTTTGAATGAATAAACACCATTAAACACCATTAAACGTGCCTTAAGAAGGTTACATAGATTTTACACAAATACCCACTAATGCACAGATATATCCACAATGATTACTCTTATAAGATGTGAGAAAAAACTTAAGGATTGGGCAAAATAATTTAGTTGTAACAACATACCTTCTTTCACATGGAAAAGTTTTAAAAGCAAGCTTTTCTCAAAATCATACGGGTTTCTAAGGAAAAAAAGTACTTGCTCACTCTCCTCCCCTGGCCAAACTCCTTATTCTCCTGATAACAATGGCTTTTTCTCCTTCCATTTTTTCCTGTGTTTTTGAAAGTCCTGAAGTTATATTTTCATACCATGTACTTAAATACCATGAATTCATATTTTAGACCAGAATGATATAAATGTTGTGTCAATCTGATGTGCAAGTATTACCTTTGTAATTCCCATCTGCATTCATGGGAGTTGATTGGTAAAACATTACATACTTAGTTGAGAATACATTCTACTGCTTTCAACAAAATAGTCCACAATATCTTTTTAATGCTGGAATCTCTGTTGACCCCTAGGGCATGATGCACAACTTAACTATTTTTACAGAATAGCTTTTCAGTTTAGAGGCTTGAACTCAGTAGGAAACAGGTGGCTGAGATGCTAGTCTCAAGGGTTTTGAAATGTTTCAAAAATTGACATCAGGTTAGTTTTAATTTTGCAGAGTTTATATACCAAATTACATCTTCTGTAAAAATGAATCGTCTGTAATGCCACTGCTCCTATACACAGTAGCCTGACTCATACACGTGTTGGGACTCCACAAGAATCACTTTCAATTCAAACACATAATCACCAGTAAGGTTTTAATTCTCTGCAGTTATGATGAAAATGTAATGCATTTGTGCAATTGAGAAGAAATATAATTAGAAACACTAAGGGCTAAAAATTAGAAAGCAAATAAGAAAACAATTAAAATAAGCCTTGTGAATGGGCGGAGAAAGCAGGCCTTCATAAGAGATGGTGAAACACTTTATCAGCAATTTGAGTCTTCTGGACTACCCCAAATAATATACCTGAAAGACCTATATCTGTTGGGAGGTCTCCCACTGAGAAAAAGGGCCCCTCATGCTGATGTTTCTTTTCCCTACAATATTAACTGAGATCTGAACTGGCACTTTTTCCAGTGATAAGGAGAGAAGATATCCCTCCTCAAGTACTTCTATCTCATCGTCATGAATTTGCTGACAAGAGCAGCAAGCTCAGTCCACTCTTTTTCTAACACGAACCCCAGTGAAGTTTTTGTACACATTTTTAATATTCATTCACATGTGCTGCTTAAAAAGTTAACTTCAAAACTAGCTTTTGTTCAAATTGAGGCAATTTCTAGCACAGTAGAGTTGCAGATAGCTCTCTGGGTTGATAAGGGCCTTATAAGACACCTAAGGGACTGTGCAATGATATTCTTCTCAACTGTAATCATACATATTGTGCCAATATATACCATCCCCTTCAAAATCAGAATTTGAATAAACTTGCACGGGTGTCTTCTACATTAAATATTTGTACATATTCACAAAACATGAAAATAATTAGAATCTTAATCAGCAAAAGCCTCCACGTTTGTTCACCTCCTACATAAATTCACAGAAAGAGTTCTTTTAGACCAACCAGTACCAAGCAGATAGCAGGGGAGAAGAAAAGAAAACCGTCGCTATCTTTCCCTGTAAATAAAAAGTACATGCTTCCAAGACAACCGAGACCTATTTTGCTTACTATCCCATATCTACCTACCATCATGTATAAGAGGATCTATCCTCTCCCTCTTCCTTGCCAAACCCTCTATTTGTCTAGGTCCAATTTAGGGCAACAGGATTGCCTTGTTTGTTAGCCCATGGAATAAAACTGGAACTGTATTTATGCCGATTTTTTTTGGTAGTTTGATAGACAGAAGAACAATATTTAGGGAGTGAAATATATTTTTTACTCATATATTTCACATCAGCTTTTACTAAACCAGAATAAATATTTGTCCATTAATACAACTGCAAAAAAACTTTAGTTAGTAAACAGTGTGCTCTGTGTAGAACAGTACTATAACTATGAACAACAAATGCAGCAAGACATGAGATTATATTAATGAAAAACAAAAATTATTTAGACATAAATATTACCAAGACATACACTGTATCAATTTATGAGATAAGTGACACCAATCCTTGCTTTAGTAATTGTTTCAACTTAGATTTTGTATTAGCTTATCTCAGCCTTTTGAGGCTTGCATGAAACAACATTGTCAGGAAGATACAATGAACATGAACCAAAGAGCTATTGTAATTTACGGCTGAGAATGTGGGAGATATCGAAAAGACAAGAAACAGAAGAATAAATAACTAAGGGAAATGGGGCAGGGGGAAGCGTGATAAAGCATCTGCAAATACCATATTCTAAAAAAAAGGGCAAATGTAGTCACAATGTGAAACAAGTTATTCCGTTTTCTGTTTAAATGTATTTCTTAAGTATTGCAAAACACATTATGAAGTTACGGACAGAAAAATACTACTAAAAAATTCAGATCCAAATTACATGATCACTCTAAAAGAGAAATACTGAAAGGACATGGAAAAAGGCAAGATGATGCTAGTCTCCTGTAGCATTAAAAATTTTCAAGACTGCATTTATTTTAACATCTTTGTTAGTCCTGGAAAAGAAATTTTGAAAAAAGGTTCATATGCCAAACAACAAAGGGTAGACAAGACACTATTTCTACACTAGTTCCAGGCAGTAGGTTAAAACAAACAGTACTTCAATTCCCTGCTGAACTCAAAAAATTATATACAGCAAAGGCACATACTCTGAAGTATGTGATTGAAAAACTTATACTGCCCAAGTTTTGTAATCAAATCCTAGATTTGATTGAAGGGTATTACAATATCTACTCAAGCTGCAGCAAGTTCAATTCAATAGAAATTGAAAGTGTAGCAACCTGGTGATCCAGTTTAAGAGTACAACAAGCTATTAAGTGCCAATCTGGGGAAGGGGTGGTAAAGACTTGCCACTTAAACATAATGCCCATAAGAAGGAAAGAAGATGGAAGGTAATGTTTTAAATTTTGCATTGCATAATCAAACTGTCATTAATAACTGTCTCTAACTGTCAATGTCATACCTTCATATTATTGTAGCTTAAGGCATCTTATTTATTTTAGTATCACTTAAGGCTAATTTTGCAAACACTTGCTGTGGTCAAATAAAATGTTTAAATATTTAATCTGGTATTTGAAGTCAGTAGAGCTACTCAGAATCTTAATGGTAAGCACATACTGAACTCAAGCCATAATCATAAGAAGAATTATTCACAACAAGTTGGCCCACTTCATTCCATTAGATTGTTCACAGAAATACACCTTTTAAAAATATACATTTGAAGAATCAACTCTAAAAATATTTAGTTTACTTCCTCTCTGTGCTCTTGTTTTGTAAACTTTATGTTGCCACAGTATATCACAGTACTGAGGTAAAAAAATGATTGCAAGGTCTTAAAGATCCACTGAGTTGTCCTACAGCATGGGAAAAACACGTATGAAATAATCTGCGCAGTAGATTAGAAGAAAACTGTATTATTGTAAATGTACATAGCTGTAAATAAAAATTAGCATATAATGAGAATACTAAAAAATTCTGAATTCACAAAGTTAAAAGACAATTAACCATCTCCAAGGGCCTATATAGGCTTCATGTAACTTGTCCTCTTTTCCATAGGAATTTTCAATGTAGAGGAGAGGAGAAATACAGAATGAAGAGTAAACATTAACCTAACAGATGAAGAATGAAGGCAGTTATATGATCCTCATTCAGCACATAACCTGTATTGGATTAATTTTTGTACTTAGTAGCTAGTCATAACTTAAGCATATTGTTCAAATGTACACTTAAAAGGCAGCTCTGAAATCACCAATAACAGAAACTAGACTTTTCTGGGCAATATACCTGAACTCCAACACAGGAGAATCTCACATCATGAGAAAATGATACTTATTTCAGAAATATACCTCTTTCTACTTTGATCTTGTCAAGGATTTCATTTTTGTCTGCTAAATCAGATTTGATAGCAGTCTCTAGTTTAGCAATTTGCAGTTTCAGTTGCTGTTCCTTTAATATCCATTGCTGCTCATGGGTCATACTGAAGACACTGCAATAAAACATGTGGCATGTGAAAAAGCTGATTTAGAAATCAGCTTCAACAGAAAATAATAAAGAAAAAAAGCTTTTAGTGGCACAGAGACCACTGTCATCATGTCTTAGGAATTAAGTAAACATATGCTGGTCTGCTGCTGTTGAAACCAAGGCGCCTTTCTCAGGCTGCGGTTAAAAAACATGAAAGAGTCTGTGGGATGAGCAAAGGAACTGGCCTTAATTTAGAGCTCCAAAGTCAGAAAAGTTGGCAGCATGCAACATTTGTGGGACTAGAAAAGGAATTCAGATGCATATCCCAGAGTAATCCACAACTCCAAACCTCAGCAACTGACAACTGACAAAACCATTCTTTCCGCATACAAAACCTCTTAATGTAGAGAACTGGGATCACCCACCTGATTTCTTTTAAATCTGTGAAACATGCAGAGCCTAAGATCAGTTGCCCATTCAAAGAAATGTTGACCACAAAGTGACAACAGTTTTCTCATACTGTAAAACAACAATTCTGATACTGATTAAGAAGCACATATGAAGTAATCTTTCTCCTACTTTAAGAAATAAAAAACAGAGGTGGGCAAGGAAATGAGAATAACTATTTTGCCTGTAACACATTATTTACTTGTAAACTACCAATCTATGTGCAATAAAGATTGCATGGATACAGAATCAGAACTGTTGAAACCACAACAAAATATGTAACTCGGATTGAAACAAAATAAGTACTTACATAATTTACAGTATAATTCCCAGTAGGTAAAAAGACAAAGCAATGCAATGTGCTTGCATATAATTTAGACAGTGAGTACTACTATGGTCGCTGTCTTATTATTATTCAATATTTGCATTCTTACTGACTGATCTTAACCAATCATAAATCAGTTTATTCACTTTTGTATTCTGTGAAAAATCAGAAGTTGTAGGGTTTTTTTAAACAAAAGAGTCCATTCCTCAACTCTTCACTTTGTGAAGCTCACCCCTTAAAANAAGAGTTTACATGCTTGATTTGTCATCTTCATAAAAACAGTGCTGTCTCTCTGTATTTTCTTTTTCTCATACTGTATCTATCTCACCTATTTACACAGTTCTCTAGGCATATACCATCTTATAGTGTGATAGAATGTCTTTTATAGCATGCATGAAGTTAAGCAATGCTTCTAAGTCCTACAGTAATATATACTTCACTCTGCTATAATTTTGAAGAGAATATGCAGTGACTATAATGCATGGAACCCACAATCATTTCCATAATACTGCATAGGTACATAAGAGAGACAGTGTGTTCTATAATTGCTTAGATTTACCACTCTTCAAAGTTTGATTGTCTCCCGCAAGGAAAGAATAAATCTTAGCAAGAAAAGGTATCAAATACCTAAGTTTTCACACTTCTGAAAATGTTTTCAAGTTTTAATGACCACGATATCTAGTTATGCGTGCATTTGTTATCTTTAGGTACAACTACTTCACATACATATGTGGCTACACACTATTTCAGTTTTTCAAAAGACTATGCTGGCAGAAAAATCATTAACAGTTATTATGATGGTAATTCAGAATTTAGATGTTTAAATGAAGAACAATTTGGAAGACAGGTTTTATCCAAGCCTATATAATGCTAATGTTTATGTCAGTCTGAATTGAGTCCACTTCTGTCGCTTTCTTCCTTTAAATTTTAAGATTACTTTTACTTGAATTCATGTGGAATTTCTTTCACATTTACTGTATTTCACTGGACTTGGAGCCATCTGGGTAACTATAAATGGTCAACCACATCTGGCGCCATTTCCTTTGGAGGGAGTTTAAGCATTGCTAGATTTGCATTACAAGGTCATATGAAAACAATTCCTCCAAACCTTTTATCCAAACGAACTGTTTTCTTGGATACTGACTAAATAATAAGAGTCAACTGACAAACTCATACTTGTTCTTTGTAAACTTTTCAGATCCAGTTCTGCAGTCTTGGCTTTGGCAAAATTCCCATCAACCTCAAGTGAATTTCCAAAAAAATTACATTAGCAAAGAATGGGTTTACGTCTCTTTTCCTCCATTAAAAAAAGGAAATATTTATTAATTATCTGGTACCTGTGGACACTGGCCTATCCGTTGCTGTAGTAAAGTTGCATTGTTCAAATGGGCAACAGAAGTTGTTGGCCGTTAAACAGTAGTTATAATGAAATGATCAATTTCTCTAATTTCTTGTTACCTATATAGTAACATGGAATGATGAACCACAAATCAAAGCTTAAATGGGATTACAGAAAAAGACAGTTCATTTTAGGGAAAAAAAAAAAAGCCTTATTATAGATTACTGGGTTATGAGAGAAGAACCATATTTAAATTTACCTAGTTAAATGTCTTATTAAGTTATCCCACTATGATTATTTAAGCAGAACAGAAAATTTCAAGCCAAGATTGTAAGTTGATTTCTTAGCAAGAGTTATTTCTCTGCATAATGATAAAGTAGAAAAAAAAAATCATAATCAGAAATATTTATAACATGATCAGACTTTGGAGGAATCTACAATGAACTTAAGCGAGAGACAACTGACCAACTACCCCTATACAAAACTCTAAATATTGTGATTATACAACTGTTATATCTCAAAAGTAAAAAAATGTTTTTAAGCTATTTGTACTCACAGTTTTTTACTACTATCATTTTTAATTTCACCATAGAGAGTACAAAAAGTATAATAAATATTCTACAAATACTATAAACAACATTTGATATCACTCACATTGTGTTTACTCATTGGTATTTTTTTTGACAGACATCACACTGACAAACCAAACAAACTCTTAAGATGATAAATAATTTTGATATGAGAAAAGACTTCAAGCATTTTACCTACTTTCTGAGGCAATTATTACCTCCAGGAAACTGCTCTTATTTTCTAACCCTCTTCAGTGTAAAAAAACACATGGTTTCACAATAAAGGAAAAGTTCATTTGAAGGTCATTTTTTCCTTTAATATGCTTGTGTCAATTGACTATAATTACTTCTTTTCTGTACCAGAGAATTTCTGAATCATATCTACCAATTTATTTTCATTTTCATTGTAAGCACTGCTGATACAATTTATACAACTTACTATGTATAGGAACCTTTGTAAAAACTTACATGAGCCTATACAGAAACTTCAAGCAGAACCAGCGCAAGTGAAACCGTAGCTATTACCAAAACAAACAAACCACCCCTCAAAAATAAACATTGGAGAAGCTGTCAAATATCAGACTTTATATAGGTCCACTGAGGACTGCTGAAAGTTCAGCAGTAAAAAAAAAGAGTTCAAATACCACTTTTCCCCAAATAAAATAAAATAAACCCAAAGGAATACATGTCTACCTAGACGTATTCTTCTTTCAACAATAATCCTAAAAAAAAAAAAATTTTAGAAATTCAAATAAGAACTTTTTACGTTGATGTTAAAAATGAAGTGACTTCTATTTATTTTTTAATTAGATTTTTTTAAAAAGAAGTTATCTACTATTTCAAGAGTATAAGAACAAGTACAGAAGCTGCTCTGTTTCAACAGAACAGATGAAATACAGACAGAACTTCATAAAAGTTTCCATATACACTGATATGATGAACTGTAGCATGAATATATTTACATATGTGCACAAACACACAATACGCATATGTACATTCAAGCACATAATATATGAAGACCTATTAAAAAGGACAGGAATAAAGTTTTTCATATACAGATACCATAACTTACCTGTTATACAGCTTATCATAGTTTTCCTTCAAGAGTTCCTTCTCTTTTTCTAGATCATTTACTCTTTCCTGTAACTAAAATGAAGAAGGAAGTTTCAAGCAATGTGCAGCACAAAAGGAAATTACAATGAATGTGTAAAGACAATTAGTTAATAATTTGTAGGCATTGTCAGGCTTTTATTTGTTCTTTTCATATAACAATCTCTTAGAAGCTTCAAAATAACACTTTTTTTCACCACATGGATTTACATTTGGCCCAGACAGTCTTTTTTACGTTGTTTATATGAAGCTGAGACTAACATGTTGCAGTTGAACAGTATCTAATCACATTCTACCTTATTTAAAAAAAAAAAAAAAATCTATAGTGTTAAAAATTTTTATTTCCATTTTGGTAAGTAAGTATTAGTGTTGGCTAGTTAATGGCTCTGGTAAATATTTTTTCTATTGACCTTATAAAAACAACAAGTCCTTGCTTTCAAAATGCTCACTAAAGCAGGATATGGTTTTAAAGATACAAGATGCTTTAACCCAGAAGATATACCCTACATGCATTACAATAGTTTAAAGGTTTGGAAGAAATATCTATGAGGTAATCTTTGTTGACTTGGTTCACGTAAAATACATTCAAAACAGGTAAACCAGGTGGTAAAACTAAACTTAAGTTACTACAAAATGAAAGAAAAAACAAATAAGTTTGTAGACTCTTACTCCTCATATTTTGAAGGGAATGAAGAATAAAATATTTGAGTTTTAGCCCTATATCTGCATGACTGTTAGTGATGATACTTGTCTCTGAGAGCCACTAGACCAAGAAATAGAAGTGACTGATTTGAACTGCTGAGTAAGATGTAACATTACATTGTACTGTAATTAAATCGGGTTGAAATAATACAAAAAAACTAGCAATACGTTATCAATAAATCAAGTATTATGGGTTTTTTTCTGGTTAACAAACCACTTGTTTAGTATCAGAATTGACATGAAATCCTATGCTTTAACCTCAAATATTGTCCAAATGCTGGTGCAGTGATTATGTGGCATGGGGACCAGGTATGGCTCATGATTCTATGAAATGCAAGCAGCAGCCACAGGATTTTCTTTTTAATGGGATAAAAGTATATATATTACCAGGTCAGTCTTCTAAATGTGTTTGAAAGGTCTATTCACATCTCTGCAATTAAAAGGTATACCATCATTAACTTTTTCCTTATCTATGTGTACTACCTAAAGCAGATTCTAACTCTCCTGAACACAATCTCACCTCCTCTGTCCTTCGGTTTGAAATAGTCACTGATTGCAATTCTTTTTCAAGATGGAGGCACTTTATCCGCTCCTCTTTAAGCTGTAGATTCAGTTCATCACCTTTTGCTATTAAAGCATCATGGCTCGTCTTCAAGTTCCTTTGGTTCTATGAAAAGGAAGGAAGGAAAATCCAGGAAAAAAAAAAAAAACAAAACAAAACATGACACTTAGTAGAATGTTACAGCACTCTGCATATTCAACCAGTGGTCTCTCATGGCAGTATTTAATATATATTCTCAATGTGGTCAACAGGAGACACTCTTGAACTAAGTAACTGAAAGCAACTTTCATTACGCATGGCCAGGAGAAAGTGGCATTCTTGTTGCTCTCATGAACATTAAACGCTCAGTTCAGTCAGGATGAAAACGACCAAGAAATACATCTGTTAAGCAATTAAAAGATTTTGCTGTGGTTATAGTGGTTAGACACGCTGACCAGAAACACTGCAGTAGCAAGCAAAAATGAACGTTGACCAGAGTTATGTTAATCACAGAACTTGCCACAGCTCTGTTAACCCTTAATTGTAGATATATATTTGTTTCATAATCCTAATAGTTCTATTTCCCTGCTAGCAATAATTTAATGAGGGATTTATGATTTCTCTTACATTTTAATTTACTTCAATGAATATTAAGGCATATTTAACCAATTTTAATATCAAATGGAGGATGCTGATAGAACCTCTATTACCAGAATATTAGTTAATATTATACTCCCTACATCCCACAATGCTTTAATAAAACCTCATTCATTAAGAATTTCATGTAAATCACAAAGTATGGCTTGAAACAAAACAGCCCAAAAGCCAGTCTCCTGTTTAATAAAATGATTATATGAAATTTTGTGTCAAATACAAATAAGATAATGTTTAATGATTGTAGACAGAAAAAAGTCAGCTTCCATATATTTTCCATATAATATTCCTACAAAGTAGGAGAACCTGAACGTGAATCCTGTACAAATTGTTTGGGTTCATATGCATTCTGAATATCCTAGAAACAAACAAAAAACCCCACAGAAAACCCAATCACCAACCCGATCTACAGCTTCTCATATCTCATTTCTCTGTAAGAAAAATACCATAAATTATATTAGCAGTCAGTCTTATTTCAGAGACATAATGAAGTATATTACTCATCAATTTTTAACAGTCTTTCTTCAGTGCTCCACTTGCTCTCACCTATATCTGTGAATTGTATTTCAATAACTTCAAAACCTGACACCTTAAAAATCATTCTTTTACATTCTTTTCATTTATCTCCAAATCTCTTTCCTTTCTCCTCAAAATCAGAATCCTTACCATCTCTAACCCTTCCAACTGTCCAAGTTGGACAAGTTTTCTTCCCCATCTCTCAGCTTCAATTTTTTCTTAAGTTCTTTTCCATTTCAATAACTTGTGTTACTTTAACCCACTATATATGAAGAAAAAAAAAACCACACCTTGGCAAAGCTGCCTTTCATAGACCATTTCACCCTTATCTCTTTCCTTAATTTCCAAAACAGTTGAAAACAAATTCAACAATCATATTTATTCTACTGAACCATCTCATTAAAAGCACTAAAAATATCCTCCTGAAAAATCTCCTTGCTTCAACTTCATTCTAATCCTTCAGTGTTTCTGCTACTCTCCTGACCATTTTGGATTAACTTTCCTCATTAACTTTAAGGGGACCATGACTTCACCCTCATTATTATTATATTTTTCCAAAATTCATTCTTTACCTGGATATTCTTCTACATCTGAGTGTTCTGTCAGCACTTTTCTTCCATTATGCCCAAACTATTTTCTACCCTGCTCTCCCTGGAGTATCCCAAGACTCGGATTATGCAACAATTGGGATGATGATTTTAGTTTAATATTTCTAGTCTGGAATTTTATTTCTTTGGGAAACATACCTTGATATTGTTGTCAATTAGAAATAACTCATTTAAAGAAAATGGTTATATATCTCCTAGAAATACTGCAAAAATGAATGTAAACTGCTCTCAATTACAGTTGTGAAATTGTTGTATTGATTGTTCAAGAGAAGAATTAACTCTCTATAGTATTTTAAATTGCAGTTGCACAGGTTAGCATATTGCATATTACAAATCATGAAATCCTGAACGTTCAGTCTGTAATTAAAGCAAATAAATATACCAATGGGATCAAATACATAATCCAAACAGTTTCAGGGTCCTTTGTTCTTCTAAGCGGATTGCACAGTTCCTTCAACTGGCTACATAAAAATTCTTTATCAACAAAACCATCCTGTAAATGTTTGGTAGCAAGCTCAACTTCAATATCATTAGATGGAGAAGGATTATAGGCTCTTATAATTCTGTGGTTTCACATTTTGGGCTGACTCAAGTTCAAAGATGAACATGGAGGAATTATATGAGTTTCAATTGGTAGAAGCTGAAAGTAAATGATAATGAACTCAATAGACACAAAGTCATAAAGATAAACATAAAAAAATCCTAAAAACTTCTCTGTTGATAAGTACTTTACGTGCCACGTAAACTAGAAATTTTGGATTTTACAGTTATTCACATTTAGTTGACACGTTTCAAACACTCAAACACTTGGAAATGGGAAAACCATTGTATCCAGTATCTTGTAAAAAAAAAAAAAAAAAAAAAAGAGAGAGAGAGAGAGAGAGAGAAAACACACTCATCCTTTTCAAAAATGCAGCTTTCGCTGTGAATATTAGAAACAATGTCTTCAAATACCAGTCTGAATTCTAGGCATGTGTTTCTATTCAGCTGCTGCCAAGATAGAGGCATAAGTACTTGATGTTTGTTGCAAATTACCAAAAAGTCACATATGATTTAAAACGGAACAGTTTTGTTATCACTTTCTATTTAACAACACAAAAAGCCATGTGAAACCCGTCTCCCCTAGAATTTACATTCTACATAGTTCACCCTGTGAAAAATTAGATTTGAGCTACTAACAGAAGAGCTGCTTTGGCAGAGAAGATGTAGGTATTACACAGAGGAGGGGGAGTGAAGCAAAGCAAAGCAAAATGTAGAAGCAGAAAAACACAGGAAAAAAGGAACAGAACAAAAAACTAATGGCATAAGTGTTATTCAGCATGCTAAAATAACAACAAACAGCCAGCACGAAGAGTTTACAAGGATATCTAGTGCTTCCACCTCATAAGGCTAGGATACTTTATAAAGCTCTATTGCATTTAGGATTCTTACTCACAGGAACTCTCCTGTTTCTAAGCTATTATCATAGTACCACTGTCTGTATACAAATGTGGTTCTCCAAATACATATGGGAGGAAGCAGAAAGATGCTGTGTAACTGAAACCTATATGGAACCTACCATGCCGTTGCATGTTCTGGTGATATTTTCATAAAACTGCTCTTTTTATAAAGAAAATCTATTACTTACAGTAGCCCTCTAAAATAATTTCCATGAACTTACGAACACAAGTTAAGTCCTAATGTCAGAACTCTATAAAACCTCTCCAACTTTATCAAAGACTGATAAAGTATGTGAGGTCTGGTACCCCTTCTTTAGTAAATCAGTACATTTAAGTCAAAGTCCTCTTTTTAAGTGATCATGAATCTCTTTAGACAGCCAGACAACTCATTTCATTCTCCACAGTCTGCCTGGGATGGCCTTGCAGATAAAATCTGCTAGATCCTTCTGAAGAAAAAAAAAAGAAAGACTAAAAAACCGTACACATTTGGAGTAGCTTGAGTGCAATGTATTATGTGGTTCATTTTCATGTACTCAGCATTGACTCAGAATCAAGAACTGTGTATATTTATTTTCCGTTTACGCATGCTTATGTGACAAGTGTAAAGGAATGTTACTGACTAAATAGCAATTACCTCTTGAAGCTGGAGAAATTTTCCTTCCATTGCTGAAAGAGCATTGCTTTTCTCAACCAGCTGTTTATGGACCTTGATCATTTCCACATTGTCCCGAATGTTTAGCCTTCAAAATTGTATTAAAAAGAAATGTATCATGAGCTTAAAGATACAACATGAATTATCTTCGTATTTTTGTCATGAAAAGTTGAAAACCTTTGCAAGTCAGCTGTCTACAACACATTTAGGAGAAGATTTAGTGTGTAATACTCAAATTAACTTCTTCTTCTTCTATAACCCACAGAATTACAGAATTTAGGTAAACAAACATTCTACCACATGATGACATAGCAGCTCCGATCAATACTTACATATCTTTGTTTATCATATCAAACTATATATGACAGGAAGAGAAAAAATCCTATACCTAAAGAGATTATTTGTTTTCCATTCACTTCTTTTCCACCCTCCAAAGTATTTGGTGCTAGCAGATTACCATTTTATGGAGTTTTCCCTTAGAGTTTAAACCTATCAAATACTGCTAAGAAAAACTGACTTAGCAATTTATACTATAACACCTTAAGGCTGGCATTAAAACAAGCTGCAGGTGTGTCGTAACTACATGAAAATCACTTAATATGCATGTAGATGTTCTATATTGTTGCAATTCTAAGATTAATTTGAGGATGTACTGCTTAATAGGAAGAATGTTTAAAATAATTCAAAATTTAAATAAACACTTATTTCTAATGTTTTCCCTTACTTCAAACAGTGAAACTAAACACCATTATTTTCACAGCCTCTTCAAGTACAGGAAGAGAAACCAATTCTGATTTGTATTAATATAAAATATGATAAAATCAGCATAAATAGATCTTTAGCATTTGAAAACATAATTTCTCTTCCAATATTTATCTATTTTAGACATATTGGAGGAATTGTCACATGCTGGAGCAAGAAAATGGACTACAAAGCTTACACATCTGTAAACCAGCTGAATACGTGAAATACTTTCCTTTTATTCTGTAAAATATCAAAGCCTATTGTGTTTTGGCATTGCCCAGTTAATTGTCCTTACACATAAGATAAACACACTCACAAACCTGAGATCTTCTGCAAGAAACAGCCCTAACACAATGCTAAAACTATCATGTGTCTAAAACACGTTATCTACATAAATTAAAGTTGTGGTGAGTATAGACAGCAGCACCGTCTCATGCTAGCTATTTAAAAGCTAATGTAGTGGCACGTTTTTATTAATCTTGTTCCACACATCAAACAAAAGGCCCTGATGCCTTCAAAGGCTTTTTCTTTTTCTTTTTTTTTT
>VZTQ01002429.1:69064-101763 GCA_013400755.1 Pelecanoides urinatrix
TTTTTTTTTCCTTTCTTTTTTAAGGAGGGGGCTTTTTTTTTTAAGCAGGGGACTTTTTTTTTTCTTTTTTTCTTTTTAAGTAGAAAAAGGAGCAGATGATAGTGAAATTTATGATGTACAGATGTAAACCCCATGGCTCCTGACAATCAACATTAACTATTTTTTCAACAGCAAATGAAACAGCATTTGATTTAAACGGATTTGGGGTACTGATATTATGAAGAAAATTATTCAAATTCGGAAGTGAAAATTACTTTTTATTGAGATAATTTCAATTCTTACCATTTTGAGAGTATTTATCTCATGAAGTTTCTAGCTACAGAAAGCATGTGCCATTAATTTCTTATTAGTGCATTACATTGATCATACACTCAGCTCTCATTATAGGCTAGAGCAAGAAAATTATTTCTCCACAGTATTTCTACCACATTTTATCTATTTATTTAGTTAGTTAAATAAAATATGCCTAAGAAATGCCCAATGCATCTAGGTACATGACAAGGAGCTTGCTGCTGAAGAACAAAATCATTTCAGATTTCCTGGGTAAGGCAAAGTTAATTGAGGAAGATTCTGTTGGGAAGATTCATTTTTCTATAAATGAAGTCACAAAACAGTAGAATAGAATAGAAATTGATTATTTACAGAGCTTTCTCCCTCCCAGGTAGTTGATGTATTCTGCTCCCAGAACATCTGCCCAGGTATTCTGATATAACTTAAAAATAGGTTATATACAGATTTGATATAAAAGTCAATGGCTACCTTTCACTTACATAGATAATGTTTTGCTCAAAGAATAACAAAATAATGTATAAGAATAAAGCTGTACTAAGATAGCTCATTCAATATTTTCTCTATTGCCAAAAAACCCCCCAAAAATTCTGCTACAGAACCTGAAGACATGGAGGTAGACCTGGAGCAGAAGTTAGAAAAAGAAAAGGAACTAATATCCCTTTTGAGGCAGTAACCTGAATTAATGGCCATACTGATTTAGTATCCTTCCACTCTAAACCTCATCTTAAAGCTGGATTAAAAAGTCTGAAATTGGAAATGAAGTTAGGAGAAAGTGACTCTTTAAAAAACTAAGAATTATGTTTGGGGTTAATGTCTGAAGTACACCAAAGAGACAATCTCTTTTCCAGACCTCTTATCATTTGGATTAAAAGCGTATAGAGTGGGGTCCCAATAACAGGCTGGGGACCAGCTGTGTGGGAATGGGGGACTGATAGCAACCTATACCAGAAGGAAATGATTAAAGAAAGGATCTTGACCTGCACTGTACAAATTTATGCCAGTAAATCCCAGATGGCTAAGCTAATAAAATTGAGGTCTAATTAAACCACATCCCTTGCATCTTGTCTTTACTTCCATATGAGCAGGACATGGATACAAACCCAAGACTAGTCTTAGAGAGTCCTGACTATTGTATCAACTGGACAAACTTTCCCCATTCACATTCAGAACAAGAAAAACAAGCAAGTAAAAAAATATCACCATCATACTTCTCAGGACCATTTAACCTCTGCCTGGCAAAATAAACAAAAGGTTTCTAGGCTAATAGTTCTCAATCATAAACGCATCAATGGCCAATATATATATATAGACTCCCAAGCACAGAAGTAAAGAATAGAACATCAACGTGCAGTACTCTTCTCATTTTTCAATGCTTAGGAATTAACAGGATTATATGTTGATATACATTATATTCTTTACTTTACTTCTTACTCCTTATAGGAAGTCAAATATAAAGGGAAAAAAAACCTCAACAATGTTTACCTTCTAGTAGCACCTTTATGTTGTAATTGATAGTATATTTGCAATAAGCAAAACATTAACATTGCATTGATAGCTCTAGCATCTAAGTTAAGATTATTTAAATACCAATATAAATTTCTCTATTTGTTTGCCTGGATAAAGAGCTATCTACAAATGAAAAAAAGTTATGATCTTCAGGGAAACGGGTTAAAAATGAAAAATCTGATATAGAAATGCAAATATAAGGGTTTCTTTTATACTAGACATGATTTAGCAAATTCGTATGCCTGCTGTAGTCTCTTAAGACCCTTTAGATAATGCATTGTGACTAACGTACCACATTTTAATCTAGGTCTACAATGCTATAATGCAAACACAGAAGTCATGAGTGCGTCAGATATGGTACTCCTGTCCAAAAATCCGCACATTTAACAGGTCTAATTCCAAAGTCACATTGCAGCAAAAAATGCCAAAGGAATTAAAAACTGACTGGCAAACAAGCTTTTACATTAAAAAAACAACAAGCAAAACACAAAAAACCCCACAAATTTGCAAAAACCAAGTACCTGTTTCACAAATGCATTTTGGGATGGCTTTAAAAATGTTTTTGGAAAGTATGATGAGCAATTAAGTTATTTGAGGCTAGCTGCTTGCAAAATGTGATTGTTTAGACTTAATGTTTCAACTTGCACACTGTGTATCACAGACATCAAACTGTGAGACTATTATGGTTTTGGCCATCTTTAAATTAAAAACAGTCAAGCTAAATGCAGTTAAATTTTGTACTTAAGAAAATGTGTTTAGTCTAACAACCCACAGGCCAAGTTTCCCCCTTAAGTTAGAATTAAGTCAGAATTATACATTCCTGAAACAATACCTGAACAATCTCTAATGAAATATTGAAAAAAAAATTGATTGCAGCCATGTTACAATAATCATCTCGAGGAGTACACTGCCTATGAACTCAGCTCTGTTATGTAGCTCTTGTGTTGTTATACAGAAACTGTAGTGAAGCTGCAAAGACAGCTTTAAAACACAACTGGATTTCTTGTGGATATAGGACTAAGGATAACTAGTATCTCCCTCCTTTACCACTGATGGATCAATGATTATTAACTGTGGCTGCTTCACTACTTGGAAACTACAGTTATTTCAATCACAAGAATTTCTTAATCATGTAGCAGAATAAAGAATGTTTTCCTAAACATTGAAAGTAACCTCATTTTGTTAACAACAGGCTGAGATCAAATGGTACTACAACATGAAGATTGGTGGAAGTACATTTATTATGACCGTTTGGCACCATACAGTTCCTAAATAATTTCAACAGATTAACTGCCTTTGGGTAGTAACGTAACTAGATGACAGCCAAGCGTATTCTTACAAAACACAAGAAAAAGCTGCCAGTTGTACTAAAATTCAGAGACATAAGCTACAAAGATGAAATAAGATGACCTTATCAGTCACCCAAATCTCCAATTTTTCCTCCAGTAATCCTGTATTGAAAATTTCTTCTCTGCTGATGCAAAGAAGATTAAAAATAAAAATTACATAGAACCTATAAATCTATTTGTGTAATAAAACAACAAATACAGATTGTTCTACATAGCAGTTACAAGACTTCCAAGAAAGCAAGCTAATGAAAATCTCCTAAAGATAAAATGTATAGGTACCTGTGGTTACAGTTAAACCTGGAGAGAATAGTATCACTCTAAGTTCTGACTCTGGTTCATTCAGCATAAAAAAACCCCGTAACTTGAAAAACATGGGGATTAACAGCCTTTCATAAAGTGTTCTAGTGGCAAAGTTACAGAACTCACACTATTCTGGATACGCACTAGTGGACATTTTTCCATTTCTTTCCCAGCATCTTCAGCCAAACACAGTAACTCTTAAACACTTAACATATCTTTTATCCAATTTCAAACAAGAAATAGACTATAAAGGAAATAATTCCAGAACTTCAAACATAAATTCACAGATTGTAACTTAAGTCGAGTATCATGGATTGTATACAAGTACTTTAATAAACATAAATAAATAAGGATCTGCACTACTTTTTATAGTCTGACTTTATTTAAGAATTTTTAGCTGAATTTGAAGTGTATCTTTACTTTAAAACTCCTTAAAAACTTCACAGAAACATGGTAGCTAACATCGAATTTAGAAGTTATGTGTCTGACTGCTGTACTTAAAGAACAGTGTTTATCTATAGAAAAATGAAGCACAGAAGTTCTTTGAGATTTGATTCAGATTATCTTCAAATAATGAAAAAAATCTTTTAAATATTTTCTGAATTCACTGTACGCACACACTGAGCAATTATTTATGATAACAACTTCTTTAACCTATTTAAACTATATAAATGAAATTTTGAGTAGGGGAGACTTATGACTTTGTGAATAATTTAATAGCAATTATGATGTATTATTTATGTAGCACCACTGATGCACAAAAGAATGCTCACACATAATAATGGGGTGCCTCTCTTGAAAGGCAGTTGAAGAACTGACCACATATTTCTCATTCAAGTAGAACTTTCATTGAAATCAAACGAGTAAGGAATGCAGGATTGTGCTGTATTAGATCCTTAATACAATTAAAAGTAACAGGCTGAAATTGAAACAGTCAAAAGCAGGGAAATATATGCAAAGTTATGTAATTTTGCATATATTTTTGCAAAAGTGAAAGAAGAAAGAAGAAAAAGAAAAAAAGAGGTTAAACAAATAGAGGCTTTACTGTGAAACACATTCTGTAAGCATGTTTGTCTGGCTTTGTTTCACTGCGCAGCTATACCATATCCCTTCAAAAATTCGCTAATCTACCGTTACAGGCTCATTATTTTTCTACTATTTTTAGATTCCAAATTATCAATGAGTATTAATGAACATTAAATTATCCACTATGAACCTATATCTAAAATTTTCCAAGAATTATATTGAAGAAATAATAGATGATTAAAATTTAATGAGTTGAACTTCAATTGAATCTGTATCAGTACATATTGAATTCTCTAAAATGGTAATTATGAACCTCTTTATTTATTTGTGAAAAAAACACAATAACTTATTATCATAACAATCTCCTTGTGTAGAATTATCCATGGCTATTTGGTAAAACATTTTATGACTTAGTTTCACAAAAGGGAAAAAAAAAAAAGTACATATTTCTTAACAGAACGAGTAATTTTCACAGCTATCTATAAACATTATGACATAGCTCTTCTAATGCTTCCACCATGAAGATTTTTATTTTTCACAATACCTTTGGCTTGTTGTTTCTTGCTCTTTCAGCTGTAGGATGGACTCTTCAATTTCCTTTTCTTTCCTTCTTAGCTGACTCACAAGTATCTCTCTAGCATGTTCTAGTTCCTCAATGTGTTCCCTTTGGGACTCAATCACAGTCTCCCTGCAAGTACAAGCATCTTACATTCCAAAACCAGATAAGTATTTAATAAAAGAAAAAAATTAAATGAATAGTCAAGAGAGCAAAAATTTTAAAACTGTTCCGCAAAATTCGTATTTCTTAATGACATGCATCACAACAGAGGTTTGAGTTCAACTTACTATGAAAATAATTAGAGGTCACCACATGAAAAGATGTGAATACTACAATAAATAGATAAATAATTCAAACACATCATCAAACACAACACAAACAACATAATACTCTTAAAATAAATGTTTATCAGAACCTAGCTGAAAACATCGTTTATGGTTTCTTATATTCTGTATTAAACATACCCTCCTCATAATCCATTAGTACCAGGTGTTTTCTGAAAAAGAAAACACCATTACTAGCTATCAAAAGAATATGGGATCTTCAATGGATGGAGCAGTGAGAGCAATTTTTAAGCTTTTATTCTGACTTAGGTAACTTTACGCAAAAAAATCAGATGATGTGTCTTTAACAGTGGAATTTACCCAGTAAATGCAATTAAAAATAGAAAGGCAGAAAATTATAGAGATCAGAATCCAAATATTTTTTAGTAGGCCACAACTTTGCAATTTTCTCTTGACAAGTTAATCTCGGATATCTTTTCCAAAAACATTTCTTCTAATAAGAATAAGCAACAATTTATCTACAATTTTTTCCACTCTAAAGCTTTTGATGCATAAGCTATAGTTCTTCATTACTTCGTTCACCTATTGTAGACTTAAAGGTACCTTGAGTTTTTTGGCCATGTGTTTGCTTTTGTACCTGAGTGCACTATTCTGAGCAACTGCGGTGATTTTTGCATCTTTGAGAACTGAAATCTCTGAAAAAAAATGCTATTTGAATGTTTTCTGCATTATAAGACAATGTTTTTGATCGGCCTTAGGAGAAAAGCTATTGTGAACAGCAAGATTCATGGCAGTCTTAATGGATAGCTCTTATTTTCCTAATTTTCAAAAGTGATAGGTATAGGAGAAATAGCCCTTCCTGGGCCCATCACTATAAAAGTACTAAAAAATTTTTTTTTCAGCAATAGCATTCTATTGTAATGCAAATTATGTTTAAAAAAATTGTAACTGTTCAGTAAGGGTTAAATTCAGACAGGATGCTAGCAAGAGTGCAATTTAAACATTGTTAAATAATTTAAATTTATTTATTGAAATAATTTGTAAGACTACTTCTGTAAAATTATTTCCTATGAACCCACTAAATCTTTGCGTTTACAAAACTTCCAGCACAAAATACAAACTAGCACATTGCAATTGCCTAATTCATATATTTGTATACTTAGCCTGCTCATTTATTGAAAATTTAGCATTTACAGATATTGTAGTAAATCTGATTTAGGTAAATCATTATGGAAAGAAACACACATACTGAAAGTAGCTTTTAGAAAACCAGATGTCTAAAAAGCATAACAGGTTCCAATATACTTTGGAGAAGAAAAATGTTCTGATCAGACCTCAATATCTCTAAATTAGACATTAACTACATTTTCTCCACCCTATATAACACCCCTCTGTTCTTATTCAGTCTCTACATTAAGGATATTATCAAGAGTTTCCTGAGCTTCAATTTCAGTTAAAATGTGCAATTGGACTACAACCAACTTTCAAAATGCAGAAGTGAATCAAAATCATTTTCCATTACTACCCCATACTGCACTTTTTGAAACTTAACCATAAAATCTGACCACCTCTAGAAATGAAGCTTAAATGCATCAGCGTAACACATTCAATACAGTCACCACTTGCATGGGTTATCCTACACATTTTAGGAGTTACAGCTAAGTTGTAACTAAGTTGCAGCTAAGATTCTTTCTGCCTTTGTCAGTTTTGCCCAGTAATACCCTAGGCAGCATTGCATCCTGGCAAAAAGAGAGGCTCACCATTGAAGATCAATTTTAACTTCCAGCCAAATTCTTATGGACCTGCATATTGCATTCTAAATTCCTGATCTTAGGTTTTCCTTATCATAAAACACTATGCATTGTTACCAGTGTTACTGTTGTCAGATCCAACAACTTCACTTTATTTTCTGAAGTAAAAACTTCTGAAAATTTTTTTTTTTCCCTTCAAGAAAACCACAAGTTTTAACAATTATAATGACAAAAATTAAGAAATATGAAAATCATACAAGTTTCTTATTTCAGCCCTTGGATCCTCGAGCAGACTCTGTCCATATCTTGGGAGCACAAGGCTAGGTGATCTCCCTTCTAGATCCTGAAATCTCATTTCTAGAAACAAAGAAAAGATAAATTTTTGTCATGCTGAATGAAAAAGCATTTAACAAGACAAGAGTTTCTACACAGCACAAACATTTACATATCCTACAGAGATGCTGTAAAAAGTATTTTTACATCAAATTCACACGGAAAGAGATAATCAGAGTATCTACAACACAGCTGCTGTAAAATTAGAGCTACAGGCAATATAGCACGCACTGTTAAAGAGAAGTGTTAAAAACGTGTCTTGAAATGTTTTTCTTCGAAGATTTTGCTTTTAAAGACAGAGAACAGAGATGGTGTCTTCAAAGAACAACAATATCAATATTATTAAACAGGAACATGGACTTGTAATCACTTTTTCTGATAGAATTTTCTTTACAAAATCACGAGTCTCATTTACCTAGACAAGCAACTACAGGACCATTTTTAGCAGCAGTGCTAATAATTTCCTTATGTTCTTTAGAAGCATACTAAGTCCCTGGTGAAGAAGAGAAGTGAGAAAATACTTCAGGAAGAATTGTTAATTCAGGAGTAAAAGTAATGGTTTCTCCAAATCTTTCTCCTTCTCTTTCTTTAGCAAGAAGAAATTAATAAAGTTTTGAGGTGGGACCAAATTATGCAATAAATTTCAAATACAGCATTAAGGCTGCTATCCCTCAGTCCCCAAAGTTGAGTCACTGAAGTTCAAGGTACAACGATACCAGCAGGTTCACAAAATGACTCAAAAAAATTTACCTACTTTGCACTTCTGCTGAGTTAACTTGATTTATTTATATATATTTATATTTTGAATTTTAATCTTTAAGTGTTATTTTAAGGTATTAGTAATTGTATTATATACATATGTGTATATATTTGCCTAGAGTATATATTTTTTTATTTGTTTTTGTTCAAGATATGGTTGTAGATGGTTGTACTCAAAGAAAGTGTCCTGGTTTCGGCTGGGATGGAGTTGATTTTCTTCCTATTAACTGGTATAGTGCTGTGTTTTGGATGTAGTGTGAGAATCATGTTGATGACACACTGATGTTTATCTCAACCCACGAGTTCTCTCACTTTTACTCTGCTGATTCTCTTCCCCATCCCACCCGGGGGGAGTGAGCGAGTGGCTGCGTTGTGCTCAGCGGCCGGCGGGGGTTAAACCACGACAGAAAGTCATGAGAGAAACCAGTGAGTATTTAGTGAACATTCATACCTGACCACATTTTTTGGATTGACTTGCTATGGTATTTGTAAACTAGTCAAACTCAAAGCAGATACAGTAAGGTGTATTTATTATTTGTGGATTCTTCTTGCCTCTTCATACCCTGGAGACAGCTAAGCTCTCCTGAATTTTTCCAGGCACTCCTTTTATTTTTGGAGAATTGCTCTGAATATTTTCTGATCTGCACTAAAAATGTTTTAAGATTCAGCCTCATGGTTCCAAAGAGCAATCTAAGAGATAGGAGGCACATACCCCACACCAGACTAGGTTTATCATCATTAATCAACAGGGCAGGATGACAAAAACATGCAAGAGAAAAACATGAAACATCTTATGCTAATGAATACCATAGAAAATATTCTCTGATCTTCTGGAAGACGACACTACTGTTGTCCAAGTTCTGAGTACTGGTTACTAGATTTTTAATATCAGTCTTCACCTTAGAAAAGTGTGTTCAAGAAACTGCATATTCATAGCACTCAAATTATCAGAATCCCTTCTAGTTTGGACAAGGTCTTAGAACTGGCACACTAACTTCTGCAAAATTTCTGAACATTATTATCTGAACTGGATGTTCTGCGGACAATTCTTCCTTTTTTTTTTCTTCCTCATATTCTCTTCAGTTTAAGAACCACTGCCTCAATCAACATGGCTCCAACTCTAGATCAGCACAGGACGTCTTTGATCTGGATCTGCTCTTATGCCAAGAGAAGTCCTCACAGTATGCCATATCAACATTTGATCTTTAGTCCTTGAACCAAGTTGCCCTTTTCTCTCTGCTAGCAGTGGGCCTGAATAAATTTATTATATTTCTACTCTATTTTTGCATGGTTAAAATAAACAAGGAAAAAATTGATTTGGGGAATAAAACTGCTTAATTCATGACAAAGTGTGAAAATGTAGGTGTATTTAAAATGTCAAAACTTGCACTACATTCAAATTAAAGAAGGAAAGTGGTAGAGCCGATTGCTTTTTATTGCCTGTCTAAAAACATGAGAATTGTTTCTGTTTTCGTATACCTGAATAATCAGTATAACCAAAATAAAAACCAGTGGAAAGGTGAGATGGAGAAAAAACACAATATAACTGGCCATCAGCCTGATCCATAGCTTGTAGAAGTTAAGACGATTCTGCTGACTCAGTTTTGAATCGGGGCCAACATAGCTGTCTGTCTTTTTTTTTTTTTTTAAAACACATTATCTGTGCAGTCTATAAGTTAACTGAGTACAACTACTTCTACAAATGTTCATATGAAAACAGAAAGGTTTTAAAGTGTAATTTCCAAAAGTAGCTACCATAAATAAAGGACTGAGAGTGAGACTGCCTTAAGCAGTAATTCTTGACAGGAAAAAGCATCATTAAAGATGGCTGCATTGTGGTATTTGCTTTTGAAAGTCCACACATGTAACAGATTTTTCAAGTCTGCAGTGTTGTGCACACATGTATCAAGAGACTAGAACAAACCTTGAAATTAAAAAAGGAAAAACATGTGCAAACAAACTACAGATGTAAAACTTTGTTATAACATGATAACGCTAAACTTTTTCATATACTTCTTTTATAAGCCTTTAACATGTAGAGAAGTCCCATGATTTTAACTATTAGAAAACTTGCTTGCTAACTACTTTATTTTCAGATCTGTACTTTTGTTTCACTCCTACCACTGTGGATTTTCAAAATAAGGAATTCAAAGGCAAACAAGTTATCATGACTGCTATAAATAAATACAAGAAAAAGGGGGAAGAACAATCTTTCTGCCTACAGGTACTGTTGTCCACTGACAAACAGAAAAGAGTACGTACTTGCTACAGTGAAGCAATAATTAGTGGTACCTATGTAAGCCACTATCTTTAATAAAGGTGAATTATACCTTTCTTTGTGTGCTCCGGCATTCCAGCAGCCTCACTCACTTTTTTGAGACCAGTGTTAATACGAGATTGAACATAGCTGTACGGGCAAGGCCTATGGCCTTGAATCTGAAGCTGCTGTTTAGTTGAAATGAGTTTGCTGCGGAGGCTCTCGTTTTGTTTCTCAAGCTCACGAACTCTCTCTTGCAAATGCTCGATCATTTCTTCCAGCTCCACAGCCTGACCCAGCCGCTTGGGGCCGCCACCAACCTGCTCAGACCTTTTTTTATCATTAACAAGCCGTATTAACTTGGTGGCCATTCTGGGGAAAATAATAAAAAAAGATGAAAAAGAATGTGAAAAGTCAGCATAAAAAGCATTCTGTTGAAAGGAACATAATCACTGTGAAGACTTCAGCATAGAACCTGAATAATAAATTTCAGGTTTTGATATAACTATTACTGCCTGTGAAGAACTCTTTGAAGATAATTGAAACCACTATGCAGCAATCTGCTTTATAGCACTGACAAATAACAGTTTCCTAAGGCTTATCATTTAAGGTTAGTAAAGAGAGGACACATATTTACTCCATATGCTGCTTAAATGTAATTTTTAATGCATGACCTTATATAGGAACCTCTGCATGCTGTTAAGCAAAGTTACAGATTTGGGATGTGGTGGGGCAAACTATAAAAGCTACAATTCCACAAAACATTCAACTATTGAAAGAATGCTAATAATATGCAACATTCCAATGATACATTATTTCTAGTATTTTAAGATTTAAATATACATTTCAGTTCTAAAGTGACTAAAATATATAAGTGGAGATATTTAAGAAGGTACTCCGGAAAAAGAGACTTAATAGTTCTCATTACCATACTCAATTTTATACTTGGTAAATATTACCAATATGCTTCAGAGAAGGAACGGTTAGCTGAAGAATATAATTAGATACAGAGGGTATGTTTTTCATCTATCTTTAAAAGGATACAAATTTTGCTTTTGGCATCTCAAGAGTCGTACCTTTGATTTCCTTTAGTTTTGATAAACATTGGTAAGCTAGAACAAAAGGCAGAGAGGGCACATGGAGGTGATGTAACACACAAGAACAGAAAACATACCCAGCAGTGAATGGAAAAAACTTGGCATATAAAGAAAGAAAAGGTGGCTTTGATGAGAGAGACAAGTTCAAGACTTTACAAAATTGGTCGCACATCTTCAAGACCTGTATCTAGTTTACAGGGAATCTATTTTTGCAGGCCCAGAAAGAAAACTGAAAATAAGGACACACTTCATTTGTTTAAAGGGGCTTGTTTTATTTTTGTATACTTGTGGACAGAAGCTTCTACTTAAAAGAACAAAAGTGAAACAAAAAAAATCTCTAATAACTTTAGGATGTCACAGAATGTTACTTGCCTGTAAGCAGGTTTTTTGTTTATTTGTTTTTTTCAATGTACTTCTACTGCAAACTCATTCCAAACTTCTAGTTACAAAGGTTTTGGCATGAGGGATGCTGGGAGAGAAATTCAGCTTGAGGAGTTAAGTTTTTTCTCTGGCAGTCGAGACAAACACTGTATTTTATATTTTCTGTGCCTTAAAATATTAATTCAGGTATTCCAATTTGTACATCCTGTGTAATTTTACCAAAGTGGATAATGAGTGCATTTGATAAGTCATCTAACAGAAACACAGGAAATGCCATGTGGAAGAAGCAAACAATTCATTTGTACCATCATCTTGTATTTGACAGTTGCCTGACAGAAAAAAATTGAAGTTATGTCACGCTGGTCAATTTGATCCTGACTCACTGAATACTGAGTCAAAAGGAAAGAATGTTTTGGACTTTAGAAAAGTATGAAATAGTCCCATCTACAGAGGCAGTATCTTTAGATGCCCTTTCATGAATTGGTTAGCTGCTGACCAGAAGCTAGCTTAGATGCAGCAAGATTTTATTAACTTAAGAACAGCACAAAGTGAACACAGAGTCACAGTGCTTTTGGATTAATTAGCCCTCCTGGAATATAGTATTACCATGAACACTTCTGCCGAGTCCAGACTGGTTTGCCAGCACAGCGCTAAGTTTAATAATAAACCTAAAGTAGCTTGTGTATGTTTGGGTACACGGGGTATACTGTGCTCCCCGTGCTACTTGGGACTTCTTCAACGAAGTTATCTATTACCCTGAATAAAGGAGACCTGATCATAATTATAAAGGTATTTTAGGGTTAACTAGATGATAAAAGGCTAGATACTAGTTAAATTCTTGGAGGACAGAGAAGGACAAAAAAAGGGGAAGAATCTCTCTGTATAGGCCATTTTGATTCTAGGAGAAATTCCTGATGAATAATTAGGCTTCTATAGCCTCTTTTTCGGTTCCCAGAATACCTGTTATATTTGTACTACAACAGCATGGCTATGAACCCAAGGTACCAACTCCGAAGCGGTAGACAGCAGTGTACCTCTCTACATGGAGATCTAATACTGTCCACCGCAAGAAATATCCCACATACCACAGAGACAACCAGAATACAATACAAAAATGAATTCCAATGAGTGACCTTCGCTACCGCTTTAAAAAGTGCTCTGAGAGAAATCAGCATGATTTTTAATTTGTTGATAATGCTTTAGAGGGCAAAAATGTTACTGTGAGCTAAAAATAAAACTATACCTTTTAATTTTCTCCTCTTGCTTATTTGCATGCTGTTTGAGTAAGATGTTCTCATCACGTAAACGAAGAAATCTGTCTTCCAATTCCTCTCGACTGATTCGTGATACAGCTTGTCGAGCTTTTACATGCTGTGTAGTTGATGATTCTACCCAAACCAAGACAATTTTAAATTACCCTCAATACATTCAACAACATGTAATCCAAAGTCTAACTCATTTTGAAATACTGAAAAAAACCCTAATGAAAGTTTTCAAGTAATTTTATATTTTACACTTGTATGAGTCTGATTAATTTTTTCAGATTTATTGGCATATTAATCACTTCCTTTTTCCTCCCTCTTACAGATAAAAGAATTCAAATGATACACCAAACTAGACATGCCTACTACAAATGATATACCTATTAGCGAACACAAAGGAAATGGTTTAGCAAGTAACAAGGCACTATCAAACACACTACTTAAATAAGATGATCATTACCATAGAGGTGCTTTCTAAACTGTTTCAAAGTTAATGTGCTCTGCTGAAGCTTGAAAAGATTAACTCATAATTCTGTAAATTTACTCAGATACAAGACTAAGCCCAGCAGTTCCGTTCTAATAGCAGCTGAGTAACATCAGAATTGCATAGTACTTTTGGTTCCCATTTTGTTAAATGGGTCTGGCCTTGTCCTCAACTCAGCAAAAAAGTCCTCTTTTCTTCTGGAAGGATGAACGTTATAGCTCAAGGAGATTTCTAGTTTTTAGCATCTCACAGCAACTCCCCTCTTATAACAAGCAACATGAACACAGAATGGGTCATAGTATTTTTCAGAATTTAACCCAGATTTTGAATGGTATTTGAACTTAGTTTTGTGAGTGGGAATGTCAGAAACATTTTTAGAAAGAAACTAAAGAAGCCAGTGATCAAAGTCTGTAACTGTAATAAATAGCAGCTGGTACAAACCTTGTAATCCTCCAATTCCAGCTAGAGTTAGACCTACGTCTCTCACAGGCAGGTCCCCCACAGTTTCATCAGCTGGAACAGACATGGCTTATCTACGGATAACAAAATTCAAATGAAATTCTTCTCCATCTGTAACTTAAACTGCGAGACTAGAATGAACTACAATACATCATATAAAATGAAGGAAAAAGTAATGACAGATTCACTGAAATGACACTCATACATTACTGTAAATGCTCCCATCTCAATTGTATTGCTCAGAGGACAATATAAACTTCCAAGTTTAATGTTATGCCAGTTTTAATCCATGCACAAAATATGGCTTCTTTCTTATGCAATAGCTCCAATTCTATTTAATGTAGAATTAGCTTTTTTAAGTTCTAGTTCTGCTGTCTTCAGCAATCTTTCGGCTAAGGCCATATTTCTAAGTGCCTGTGGGAGGCGGACCTGTGAGGGGGTTTTTTGTTTGTTTGGGTTTTTTTAATTTTTTGTTTGTTCATTTTAAGACAGGTCAAAGCTTAAGGCATGAACTGGTAGATGAGTAATGCCATCTTACACATTTTGAATGGGACTCTTTGAAACAGAGGTGCTGGGGGTTATGAAGTCATTTCAGTGTTGCCTGCCATTCTCCTAGTGTTCTTTCAATCATTGTCATAAGAGAAATTACTTTCTAAGACAGAGACTCTTCTATGAATGATTCTCATAAATCCGAACACATTTCTTTCTTGAGGCAACAGAAAGCTTAGCTACATAACAAAGTGAGATTAGGAGACTATTAATGTGAGAAAGTAGTACATTTGTTTCAGTGCAATATATGAAGATACTTGTTAACAACTACCGTTTCTTTCTTCTCTTCCAGTACAGAAAATTAGATGGTGGCCATAGAGTCAAATAAGGCTGAAATAGCTTTAGAAGAGAGACATGACGTCCTTTGGACAGTCTTTTTTCCCCCTATTGTTACACTCTTCAGGTGATATAAATCCTTAGTGAATCCACAAACGTCTACGAAAGCATTGGGAAATTAGGAGTGATGTTACTAAAGACCTGCATCAGAGGACAAAAGTGACACAGTAAAACCCACAGACATTCCATTAAGTATCTGTTAATTCTCTCATAACCAAAACTGCTGCTAAAGATATGCCTATCTTCTACCAGTAAAGTCTTCTATCATAAACAAGTTTCCTTAAGGCTTTGTCCAAAAGGAATGAAAAAGACTAATATAAGTTTAGTTTCCAACAAGTCAATCTTGCTTTCAATCTTTTGTTTTTTCATCATTAATATTTAGGATAAAATATTATTTCCAGCTTTCACTGTTTATAACAACCTGAGCACATTTTTCTTTCGTGTGGAACAAATGTCTCCTTGTCATGACTGCTGAAATGCCTGAACTGATCTACACTTGTAGATTAGCAATAAGGTTGCCGTTTCAATGCTGTCAGTCACAGACATAGAGAATAATACTTTGTGATGTTGAGGTCCATGGCATGCAGCCATTGTAACCAATGGCACAATTCTAATGACAGATACACATCAACTGGAATCCCAGCTCCTCAGTGTTTTCGGCTTTTTTTGTGTTATTCACACAAATCCCTCAAAACTTCTTTGTAATTTGTTAAATTAGCGCTATCTGCAGTCATTGACTTCACTCGGGTCTAAGTTCATTATTGGAGTCATTATTGTATGTCATTGTATCAATATCACTACAGCAACCGAGATTAAAACAGAAACCCTTACCTCTAGATGATCAATCCAAATTTGGTTCATGATGGTAGCAAGGAGAAGATGCTACCATTATATGTCTTTCTAGAACGTGGTTGTCTTAGTCTTCACAAATAAAAAATGACAGGTTTTTTGGCAAATTTCAGAGGGGTCAAGAGCTAAACATTTTATCAGCATGACTCTGCAATGTTTGTGATCTATCAAAATCAAGCTTCAAAAACTCCAGCACAATATGCACAGGCAAACATTACTGTTTTTCACTATTTGCCACTTGCTAAAGAAACTTTGCTATGGATATCTACCTGTTATTTTCAGTGTGGAAGAAATCCATTCATTTAAAAAACAAAGACAAAACAACACATGCTTGTCCCTCAAATAAACAAACAAAACCCCCCTTGTCAGTAGTAAAAACAGCAAAAACACAGAAATATTTAAGTTGTAAGCAAACAAACATAGCAGGGCTGTACATGAAAGCCAATTTTTACTGGCAACATGACATGACTTGAAGGCAAGTGACAAAATAAAGCTCCTATAAACCTAAAGTCCCAAAAACTTAGAAAGGTGAAATTTTCAAAAGTAAAAGGAAGAATTAGTTGTTTCATTTTCATTACAAAGTGATGAAATTAAGTATTCAGCTTTCTTTTCTGTCCTGGGCAACAGGAAAAGAAAAAGCCAAATTAACTGGTTTTAAGAAAATGGATGTTTTTAGACTAGAAATAGTACAAACATGTCTCCTGGTTTTAGGGAGACAAAATATAATTACGGATTTAGAATTTGGCCTGGCAATCTAATTGCCTCATTAGTAACACAAGAACCACCTATGTCTTTAATAATCACTAACAACCATCATTTATGCTTCTTCTCTGAGAGAGGACACTTCAAACAGCAAGTCATGTGTTACACAAGTTACAGTTACTTTTTGAATATTACCTCAGTGTTGATCACAAACAAAATTACTTTCCTTGTAGTCAACAGTTAGAGCACTATTTCTAAAAGCATATGAAATTCCTCCACAAAGTTCCGTATTACTTCTTTGAATCACTTTGGAAATGCTTTCCAATCTGACAAAATTGTACAGCAACACTGCTACAAAAGTGATTGTACTTAAGAGTCCAGCATTTCCTAAAATAAAGCGTAGTAAAGCAAAAGAGATATAAATTTGTATTTGCATCTGGACAGACCCACATGCCATGCTGAACCTCAACAACTTAAAACAGTTTTTATTTCCAAGAAAGGTTACGCTACAGTCACTTCAGCGCTTCTTGTTCCTAAAAAATAAGAAAAAAGAACTTCACATACAAAGAGAGGAAAATTTTCCACATCTCTGGGATTAACCTATAAGAATTTCAAGTTTGGTATAAGCAAAAATTTTACATAGCTACTGAAGTTAAAGAAACCCTAACTTTCTTATACACTGCACTACTTACAAAACTGGTGCTATCACCAGACAAATTCACTGTATCAGACAAATTAGTACAAAAACCTGCATACCAGTTTGCAGTGTTATGCAAAACCAGAGAGTAATGAGCATGAATACTGAAAGTTAAGCATCAAAGCTCATGCTTTAGGTCCAAATTCTTATGGAATAACTCACAGAAGCATACTGTTCTCCCAACACCATTCAAATGTAGTAGAACTGAGGAGGGATTACTTAAATTTCCAAAAGTTCTCAGCCAGTGGGGCTAGAAGGGACAGTTTCTAGTGAAATCTTAAAAATTACAACACTTACTTAATTGTTTCAACATGCATTTAGAATTTCATGGGTCTTAGCCATGGCCAAGATGATGCTTTTCATACAAAATCCTACCCCACTTCTCTGCTAGAGGGAAGAAGAGAAAAAAAAAAAAAAGAAACGAAAAGAAAAAAAAAAAGGGAGGAGAGACAGACCACCCACCTATCTTAGCCTATCACAAAGTATTTCCAGCCTACATTCTTCCTCTATTGATTCCTTAAAGATGTTTGCACTCTATTGGGCTTGTAATGCAAAATAATCGCATTTATTACTTGGTAGGAGTACACACACATATAATCTTTCAAACATCATCTGTTGCAGTGTTGCGAGTTTTAGGAGGTGGAAAGGAAAAAAAGAAGATATGGAAGATATTAGGAAACGAGATCACCACATCCTGCTGTAGTCTGAGAGAAAAAACATCTCTCAGACCTGTACACAGACCTGTACTGCAACACAGAAAAATCAAAACAACCGTGTCTCGCCTGCAACATATTTTACAAGTGCTTTCCAAATTTTTCTTCAGCTCCGCCAGTTCTGACAATAACTTACACGACTGGAGGGGGCAGGGAGGAAAGGTAGCATTTGCCTCATTAAGGAACGCCTACACTACCCGCTTTTTCCCGCCCTCGGGCAGAGGAACACAACTCTCGCTTGAGTCCAGCAGCCTTTTTACATACATATAGAGACCGAAACTGAGGAGGGCTATAGAGCTACTTTTACAAAATGGTGAGGCACCCTGCCTTTTCCCACGGGCACTAAGCTGCGAGGGAGGGAGCCTCGCAGGTCTGAAACAACCGCTTCAGGAGCGCAGCCCCAGGCCGAGCTCCCCCTCAGCGCGGGAGAGCTCCGACCCCCACCAGCCCCGCTCCTCAGCGACACCCCCGCTTCGGGACACGGCACCACATCCCCCTGAGCGGCTCCAGTATCGCTGTCCTCCCCCCACCGTGCCCCAGAGGAGGAAAGGCTTCCCCCGTACTCACAGCTCCCTGCCAGCCCTATGTCTTCTCTCAGCATTCTGCTAGCAACTGCTGCTGTTGCTAACCAAACCCTGCCACTTCCGGGGACCGCGGGTCCCCGCTGCCTGCTGGGAGTTGTAGTTCGAGGAGGGGCCGAGCCCCGCCTCCGTGTTACGCGGAGGACTACAGCTCATTTTCGCCACCTGCTTCCCGCGTGCGCGCCGCGGTGCGTGCCGGGAGTTGTAGTCGCCCCGGACGCTGCGTGTCGGGCTAGCGCCGGCGGGAGCTGCGCCGAGCAGCTGGGGGAGGTGGGTTCCCGCCGCGTGCTGCTTCGGGCGGGCGGCTGGCTGAGGCGGCACCATGAAGAGGCGAGCAGGGGAGCGGGAGAAAGAACTGAAGGTACCTTCTCTTTGCTTCCTGCTCCCCTTCAGCCCTGAGGGACGCGCCCATGGCGAGCTCTCTTTCCCGCGGCCGCTGCGCGGCTTGTGGGGCTGCAAGGGGCAAAGCGAGCCCGCCTGGGCTCCGGCAGCTCCACTGCCCAAGCGGGAGCCCCGTGTGAGGGGCCGCCGAGGCCGCCGTGAAGTTTATTGTGACAGGGAAGCCGCCCGAGCACCGGGCTCCCTGCCGCGCTTAGGCAGCCGGGGGGCTGCCGGCGGCTGCCTTCCTGCGCCGCCTGCCAGGACCGCTGCTGCGCGCGCGGGCAACGGCCGCCTCGTCCCCGAGTCTCTGCAGCGGCTTCGAGGGGTCGAAGCGCCTCCCCAGGCCGGAGCCCTCGCAGGGCACGGCCCAGGCCTCGAGGTGGCTTCGGCTAAGCGTGCCCCGCGCGGGAGCAGCGCGCCGGGCCGGCGGGCGCGGGCCGGAGGAGGGGCTGCGAGGCGCCGGCCGGGGCGGGGCAGCTCTGGCGTGGCTGGGGCCTGCCTGCGGCCGGGCGGCCTGGGCCGTGGTGCCCTGGTGACTTGGAAATGGTGGGATTCCTCTCTCCCCTAAGGAGGGGAGCCTACTACTGCTTTAACGGTAGCTAATAATAAAGTTATTTTACCACCTGGGCTTGGATATTTTAATTTAAAAGGGAGCTCTACGGTGTTATGTGAGAAAATCATAGAAGTAAATGTATGTCTGGTTTTGCCAATGCAATCTCAGTGAGATGATGCGTTATGCAACCGCACTTTTATTTTCAAATTTAACAGCACTCTTGTGCTACACCAAGCCGAACCTAAATAAGCATTTTTAATAATAGTATTTTTTTCTTGATAATGTGTTTAGATGCCATGCTGTTACGTGCTTACCTTAAAGAAGTAACTGCACTGTTTGTGTAAGCAAACAGCATTGCTGAATGTTTTGCTGGTTCAGGTGCCTTTGAAGGGCTTGTTTCCACCGCATTGTGCAATGTTTGACTGCAACTCTTGGTGGTGGTTGTACCTCTGCGGATTTTGTTTACAAAATAGTAGTACAGAGAAGCAGTAAGTTACTTGTTTGAAAGCATACTGCTGATTTTAGTGACGTTAATGAAAGGAAGGCCAATGCCGTGATAAATTTAGAAAAAGCTTTTGAAGATGGTAATCTGGTTCACCTGTCTTTGCATACAGAACAGACTGGTTTTGGTATTGCTCTTAATTTACTATTTAACATTAAAAGTTATTTCACTCTAGGGGCAGGCAAAAGGTCTGACCAAAGTTTGCAACTAAATATTTTAATAGAAAAATAATTTTAAAGGCTGTTCACAATAGTAAGATTCTTAATAACTCTTTAAGACCAACCTGGTCATTTTGTAATTAGTCCTTCTGCTATCCCTCATCGCTGAAGGACAGTAACTTCAGTGTTTCGTTTGTGTTCTGCTCCTTCTATGTATGTGAAGACACAAGCAGATGTAAGGTGTCCCATCCAATCCAATGTGATTACGCTGCAGAAAAAAACACAACCCGTACCTTTTTTTTTAGCCTGTACACTTAGCTATCCATCCAAGGGCTTTTATCTTTGCAATATATCTCAAACATATTTGGGAATCATTTGCATTAGGAGGATAATTGCCATTGGTAAGATAATCATTCAGGGATGTGTGTGAGGGAGTAAGAGGATGGAACTGTGAACTACAGTGGCAAAGGTTGGAGGAGGGCAAGGCACTTGAAGAGGTATCAGAGGAGCAATGTATAAGAAAAACTCAAGGAAGCTAGAGCGAGAGAGTACTGCCTTAGACACACCTAGATGTTGTAGGTGTGCAGAGAAGGGTGAATATTAAGAAGAGGTCCTTATAGAGAATTTAAAGGTATGAATACTTGTAGGATGCCTTAGGGGGGATGTTGTAAGTTGGGTACTGCTTGAGAGAAACTTCGAGTATATTGAAAGTGAAACAAAAGAAGCCTGTAGAATGTCCTAGAATAAAGGATGCCAAAGGAGAAGGCAGCAATACAAAGAGGAGGGGTTATACAAGAAATGTATGCTTTCTTGTCATGGGAGCCTCCTCATACTGATATTATTTTATACAACTTAATTAGAAATGTAATCTTTGGGTTCCTGGCACTATGCCAGTTCATCCTTCAGGCCCTAGGTTGTTCGCTTATGTTGCTTACCTAAGAAACACTGAAGGCAAAGGAAGTGTGTATTTATTGTAGTAGTTCTGCCAAGACTTCCATTTAGGTCCCGATCAAAATATTTCATAGCAAACCAAATATTAGTGAGGTTAACCCGACATCTTCTGGAGAGTAAGATTTATGAGGCCTATTAATGAGAGGGAAGTGGTTGGCTAGAGAAGCTGGTTTGGATTATGTATCTCCTGGCAGTGTCTCTGTTCTGGAGAATTAAATGCTGAATAAAACTCCTTGTTTTGCTATAATTGTGTACAGTTAAATGCTATCTATCAGAAGCCCAGTGATTGCTTTTGCTTTGTAATTATGGAGTATGTTTCTTATATGTGATAAGATGTTCTCTCTCTCTCAAATTTTCATGTGTATAGCCAGTTTTGATTTATGCTGTTATAGAAGAACATTTCTATTCCAAGTACATGTGGTAGAAATGCTTTAGAGTGCAGTGCTGTCATACAGCAATTTCCACTTTGCAGATCACTCAATTGCATTGAGTAAGATTGAGTGTGTAGCAGAAATGAAATTGTTTATGCTCGTATTTGGCATTCCAAGCTCAGGAGGAGGAGGATGCAAATTCATTTCTGGGAAGAGGGTCTGAAAACAGTTGGGAAACAATAGTCAGAAGTTAATTACTCGGCTGTCTTAACACCATCTTGGGGATGCTAGTGTCCTATGGAATATTTCTCTGAGTCTTAAGTGGACAGAAAAACATGGTTATTCTTAAGTTTCTAAAGACATCTGTAGAGATGTTGCATGCCATCAGCTTCTCTGGTCTTCCCCATAGCAAATATTACTTCTGTGCATAAAAACAGAGCTGTTAGAGTAGATGTTGCTCATTAGCTGGAAAAGTATTTTAATGAAACAGTCCACTGCAGGTATGTTTCATTTGTTTGTGTTTGTTTGTTTTAACTTAGAATTCAGTTTTAATTAGTACAGTTGGTAGTTATTTTGATTCTTTTTTCTTTACACCGTTGGTGAGAGTTTTGGTCAGCTTGCAGTAAACTTTCTTTTGCTGGGTGAACAAAAGGTACCACACGAAGTAAAACCAAACATAAAGTTCTTATTTGGTAGTCTACTAAGATTATTTTCTCCTTTTAAACTTGTGAAGACAGCTGTTTTTGCTTTTAGAATGTTTACTATCTTGATTAATATTCAGAGGTTAGTTTAAAAAGTTCATCTTTAATGTAAGACTCTTCTCAAGACTGACAGTGCAAGTTTTTTTTTAAGTAAGTTTCAGTGCGACAGATGCCAAGTTCTAGTAACTACCTTTATATGCTTCCTCTTGCCACTCTTTGCATATTAAGACCCTATGTTATTACGTATGAAAGATAAGATGCTCAGCTAGTCTGGAGTATTATTTTCTTTTACTTTAAAAGGATTACATTGACGGGTCTTTGGAATAGACCACTAAACCCAGTTCACAATTACCTTATATAGCTGTTTATGCTAATTCACATTACTGTGAAACCAGAACTGACTATAGAGAATGTATTCCACAGACATTACGGTTATGTTTGTACAGCTCCCAGCACAGCTGGGACCCCAATCCAATAAAGTTATTGCTATACAAATAATAAATGCATCAATATGCACATATCTGAATATTCACAAGGGCTTTTACAAAGACATTCATGTGCAATTTCACATTTGTGAGACATGTTAGACAAAGTGGCAAGGAAATATAGAGCTTTAAATAACACAAAGCTTTGCATGTATTTTATTTACAAGGAGGAAAAGGGAATATACAGTGTTTTGGCTGAGATTTCAATGAAAAGTCTTATTTCCTGCATCATCCTCATTTTTGTTGGCTGGAAAATAATATATATTTATGAGATAAAATAGGTTGCTTCAACATATTAATACTCAGGGAAAAATAGGCAAGTATTCTCAGAGCACTTAAGAGCAGGGGAATGATTTTAGGATTAATACTGAAAAATGTCACCCATACCATGCAACAAAATATATAAACTTTAACATTGTCTTATCATGGTTTGTTCAAATATTTCGTTAATTTCTTGTTTCCTGTTACTGTTCTGCCTCTTGAGATATAAAAACAAAAATATATATACAAAGATAAATAAATAAATGAATATACAGAATTTTCTAACTGACAGATTAAATAGATTCTTTTAGAAGTTGTATTTAGGAAAATTAAAGTTAATGAAACAGCTTAGATGCAGTTAAATAAGCTTTTTGTCATGTCATATTTCTGCTTAGGTAAATGGTGTGCAGGTTTTAGCAGAATCAGCAGCCAATATGCCAGTAGCAATTTTTGCGGTAATCACATTATTGGCCCTTCCCATTATTAATGAGACAATAATTAAGAAATAGTGTTGATAGTCACGTAACACATGATTTGTATATTGGAAATGGTCAGGTAGAAGCCTTGCATATGCAGAATAAAATACAAGAAAGAATGAGTGGCAAATGTTCCTTGCTTTTAAATTCATCACATTCCTGCTGCTTAAATTGCCTCAGCTGCTAATGCTGGAACCATTACAGTAATGGACTCAGCAAATGAAGGAGAACCAAGACATACACACTTTATTACTGGAGGGGTAATTTTCTCTTCATCTGTAATAGCAGCAGTGCCTAGTATTGATCAGACCATCCAGATACTAATCCTCTGTAAAATTACTTGTTATGACTGAAAATGTGTTAATCCAAATCAGTCTGTGTCCCGACTTTCTACTTACTGTTGAATACAGGCTATTAGATGGTTTATTTTTTGTGATTTAAAGCCTTTATGTTGATAATAGTAGGAGCTCCCTTCGCAAGAGCGCGTACTTAATCTTAGCTGTGGCCCAGGGTTGTCTTTTTGTTTTAACTAGAACATCACCCACTTAATTAAGAAGTGCGTGTCTATCTTGCTGCTCTGAATTATATTGGTACTTTAGGCTCTGCAGATTTATTAAACATGTTGTTTTACATTCAGTCTCTTGTTTTTGCTGTAAATAAGAACAAATATATGCTTCACATATTAGAATCTTCTAAGATCTCGGAGCTAAGGATGTGAAGAGCATGGATACTGAAAACAGTAATTCGTGTTTTGTTGGTTGTGGTCTGTAAGGCTATTGTGTATGAGAATAATGTAAGAGAAGTCAAACGCCAGGGGTCTAAAGGTCTTCAGTTTACTTTGATCATAGTGATACACTACATGAGACAGTGGTGTGGGAGCTGTGCATATTCCATATCTGAATATGCACTCTTGGGAAGGCTTCTCTTTTGTTTATTTCTTTTTCTTTTTTTTTTCCCCCTCTGCCTGATTTATTTTTTCATAGTCTTGTATGTTAAGATTGTAAGCTCATGTCTGTTACTTGTATAGCCTTTAGCCAACTAAAATTTTGGCTCGGTTGCATGCCACAAGTATAATAGCTGTTACAGGTACACAGTACCTCGTAGGACATGGCTGCATGAAATTGTTCTATTAACCCTGACCTTTCATTAGACTTACTAATATGGGCTCCTACCACATGACAGCCAATGGTATCTTGCCAGTTTATGAGGGGCAAGAAGTGTCCTAGAAGTGGGACAAGATGCAGAACTGGTTGCTTATTGTAAAGAATCTGGTAGTGTTCCGTGCATTTTAGGAAACTATTGTTGGTGGTGGTGTGTCAATTAGATTTTTGCTCTGGCAAAATGAACAGCATGCTTATTTACATAATTACCCCTCTGCTTTCTTTTTTTTTGTAATAATTTAACTGATTCAACTTGTATCATTCAGAGAGACTTCACATTTCCTAAAAGATATTTGTACTCCGATACCTTTACAGGGATTTTGGTTCCTTGTCTTCCTCAGAACACAAAATTTTTTTTTCCCCCTTCTAATAGAGTATGAAGAGAGCATATGTTGCTTGCTTAATTCCAATTTCCCTATTGAACAGCCTCTTTACTATTAATTTTCAAGACAGCAGACTAGAAATGCATCCAGCAAAGCATCTTGTGTGATGATGTGATTTGGAGGAGTTCAGTTATTCAGCTGAAAGCTGCACTGCCAAATGTAAGATGAACTTTAAAGTTTTCTGTTGTCTTAGTAAATTTGCAACTAGACTTATTAAACATGAGTATGTTCTTAAACAGCAATGCTGAGGCAAAACAATAGTTTACAAATCCCGTGTTAGGTGTGCAGTGTCTAAAAACATGATGATAGTTGTTTACATTCTTTTTCAAATATTTCTATAACTTGTGGCATTCAGGAAAATTAAGCTTACCCCCAAAACCAAGGGAAAGTACGTTGTGGAAATCCTTCCTGTTTTCTGTAGAAAATAAAACTTCATGTGGATTGAATTTTTGGTTTTGAATAAACATCTTAAAAGAGAAATCTTTTGGAAGTTGTTAGCAGGTGATTCAATTTCAGAAAGTTAGGTAGTCTCAGATGTAGGTCTCCCAGACCCTGTTGTCTTCTGATTCTTAGTTTATAATCTTACGAGATTATAAAATGAACTTAGTTTATAGTCTTAGAAGTTTCAGATGGAAATTGGCATTTTTGTAATGAAGCTATAGTGAAACATCTGAGCTGGAGGTACAGTACTGGGCCTACTGTCACTTTAATTTATAGATTTGGAAAATATTTAATGAATAATTATTATACTTTTCCCTTTTACAGCAGGTAGGATTCAGTTTCTTCTGACCCAGGTTAGTGAAAACTAGACAGGCCAGATAGTGAATGCCTAAAGCTTGTTTCTGTTCCCAGTGCAATTGGTGATGAAACTTAAACAGCCTTCAACTGAAGCAGGTTCACTAGTGAAGTACAAAACATGGTTATGAATATTTACTGGCATTTAAAGTATGGGACAGATGAAACATATCTTTGAAGCCTTCTGGATAGAAAATGATAGTGCTGTAATTTCAAAACACTTCTTTTAGTTAGTGGGGTCTTACTGTGGGAGGAAACTCTGCTCTACCTTATTTAGCTTAACAGTTTTTTGCCTTCGTACACATGCTACACCACTTTCTAAAAGAATTACATCTGTATCTCCTAGAACTTGTTCAGTTTCATTTTGCCCTTTTATCTGCTGCTCATCCCACCATTTTTATTTAAGACTGTAAAGTTACTTCAGTGTAACTGCTATTGTCACCTTTGCCCTCAGCTAATCAAATAGTTTACCTTGAGGGAAGCATTTATCTCCCACTTTCATTATTATTATTTTCGTAGCTGTAAAGATATATATTTTATGTCTCCAGAAGGCTGTAACAGTGAAACGAGGTATTGATCTGCTGTATTTGGCAATTTCTTTCCACCTTGCCATCGATATCATGTCAGCCTCTGTCTGTACTGTGGTTGACCTCACAAATAGCTCTTTATGTTCCCATTGGATTCAAATGATATACTATGCTCAAAACTAAATCAATGAATGATTATAAAGTTTTTAGTATTATTTCATAACCCCCAGGCAACTGGTACTTCATGCAGTGAATACTTGAAGAGGTACCTGATTAAAATCCGTTGCTGATTCTGTTCTAAGGTTTAAAATTATATTGAAATCAAACTTCCCATAATATTAAATTTGGGTTCTGATTTGCATATTTCTGTACAGATACTAAAATTACTGAAACTTCTGCCTCTGATTCACCAGAGAGACTCCAGTCTGTAATGGCAAAAGATTTTACTTTAACCAAAACCTCCCTCCGATGCATGCTGTGTCCTCTGTTTTGAGTGCAAAAATTTCACGCACTGGATCTTGCCAGTGAAAGATCATGAATGTTGCACTGTACGTGCTTTTAGGGGAAAAAATGGAGGCAAAGATCAGGTAGGGTTTTCATCTCCAAAAAGTGGACAGTAAGTTTAAGCAACTTTGTGACTGGGAAACTTTGCTATTACTGCTCTGTAGAATCATACACCTTATGTATACTTCTAACAGCTTAACTGGTAAAATTCATGTTCAAATACACATTTAATAGATTTTTCTTTATTTTTTTAAACTCTGAATGGAAATAGGTAGGATTTTTACAGACATTTAAAGGACTTTAGAAGCCCAATCCTATTGATACTGAATGTGCGCTCAAGTTTGACAAGAAGCTTTTAAAAATCTGACTGTTGTCTCAAAGCAGTAGACCTCTTGAAATGTACATCTGTATTTGGAAAGGACTGATTGAAGATTGCATACAAAAGGATAGGTTTGTGCAAATTAATAAAGCAACAGCTTGTAAATCTGGAAACAATTTGTATTTGGCTGTATTCTCTGATTTTCTTCCACATTTACTTGTAACATACATGATGTCATTGCAGCAGGTAATGATGCTCTTGTGCTCAAAGGAAATACTTCATTGTCTGGTATCTAAATCATGTGATGGCAAACAACTTCAAATTGTAAGATATTGAACAGTGTATATGTGTGTACCTAATCACAGAATGAAAACAGGACAAATCATTTAATCCAAAGAAACTATGTAGGAGAAAGTTATTTGGGGCCTTCTTCATAAACAGTGCATATAAGCAACAGTGAAATGACCATCTTTCTGGGTTGCAAAGCTTATTTAGAGTCAGAGTTTAGATAGAAATTTCTTATAATTTTTTGAAGAAAATGAGCATTTGTCAAACATGATGCTTTTGCAAGACATTTACGCAGAAAAATTGTGAAAAGGTGTTCCAATGAGATAGCTTTAGAGTATTTCAATTATGTATTCGGAGACCACATAAGTGGCATATTTTAGTATGCAATGTAAAAACATTGGAAATTATACCAAAGCTCTGATCAGTTTGAAACTGTTTTTGTAAGCCTGGAGTTTTTCTGAAATTCAGAATAAAAATTTTTTGTGTACTGCAGCTGTTATGAAATTCAAAAAATCCACTTCTGTCTTCTATCCTGGTAGGAGCCAAAAGGTAATTTTTACTAAATTAGGTATTTCAGATTTCGTATTTGCTGAGTATAATGGAACTGACCTGATAGGAGGTAAGATCAAAAGGCAGTTCCATTCCCCACTTTCTAGCCTTTCCCTTGTCAATCCTTTAGAATAAGATGAGTCAGTTTTGTGGCTCCTTGCATTTTTGGTAACAGGGAAGAGAAATTGGTTTGGTTTGGTTTGGGTTTTTTCCCTGTGTTGACTAGTTCAGTAAACAGTTATCTTTTATTGATGTTCAGTGCTCTGGTTTTTGCCTCTGGCATGCGAAATGTAAAAAGTGTACTGTATTGGTGGTTTTGTTTCTTTTTGAACTTCATGAAGGTGGTGGTAGTTGAACTTTTCAAGAGGAAAAGTATGGGGACAAATGTTAGTTTGCATAGACTTCTCCCATTCCTTGAAACAGGGGCTATTAAGCTTCTGCACTGTCAAGCTTGGAAGCCTTCTGGTATGCGCTCTCTTTCATTTCTTAAACTTCTGTTGCTGGTGTCTGAAAAAATAGTCCTGTGATATAGTCATATGGACACTATCAATCTTGGTTCATTCAAAAGTGTTTATGGAAAGCATTTGTAAATAGACAAAAATGAGATAAAAGCAGGTTATGAGTACTGCCAATTTTTTTATTTCCTAGTCTTCTTTTTCACTTTAAAAGACTTCAAAAGTCTTTTACTTGCATTAGTAAAAACTCATTTTCCTGGGTGCCTTCCTCTTTAACCAATTTTGCTTGAATATGTCATGGGGAATTTCTGTATATTTGGGAATAGAGCTATTTTGTATTGTATATTATATCTATCTATATGATACACTGTGCACTCCTTAGATAACAGTAACCAACAGGTAATGTAGCAGGAGATCTAACACAGTTTGGTTCTCTCCCTTATTTTGTTTTGTCTTTCCTCTGACCCTTGCCTTCTCCCAGTGTTTTAAAAAAAAAAAAGGTTATTTTTTCAAAAAAAGCTTTGTTGTTCTTCTGGGTTTCTTTGCGTTATTAGTATTCATATTTTCAAGTTACTGTCCATGAGCTTTTCTCTGGTATTTTTGCAAATAAGAGTTGAAACTTGTATGAAATTTCCTGACTCCACGGACTGATACTTCACAAAACTTCTCATAATCGCTTGACTGTTGCAAGTTGTGGTGTTTGATAACAGTATATAACAGAGTTCTTAGTGGTGTTCTACCTTAAACTCTTATAAGAAACTGTAGATATTGGTCAGCCTTCCTGAACTGTTTTAAAAACATCTTATGTTACTGAAGTATTTGTATTATACAGTGTATTTACCTGTGGCTCCTTAGTGTATCTTCTCATATAATTCTATAAGTTTATCCTCAGAAAACATCTCTGAAGTAGGGAGGTATTTTTCCCTCTTCTGCAAACGGAAATTAAAGTGCAGAGAAACATTAACTTTCTCATTATCGCAAGTAAATGGATAGTGTATGATAGGCATCAGATACACTGCTTACATTCCTTGTGACTGAGCGGTGTGTGTGCGCTAAGTCGGGTTCATTGGGACAGGGGTTGACTACCTGAAATAGCTGGTGGGTGGGTGTGCACGCCCTGTGCGGCTCGTGATGAGAGTCAGGAAGTGCAGTATGTGTGCAGTAGCACTGTGCTCTTCAGCAATGAAGAGTGAAGTCAGGACACCCAGAATTTAAGATCTGGAAATCTCAGACAAACACAGAAGTGCTTCTGAATTGATTTGGACCTCATTCTAAGACAGAGAGGAAGCAACTGGGGAAGATGGATGTGTAACCAAGTAAGACCTCTAACAATTAAAGCATGCTTTTTTGTTTCTCCTGCCCTCATAGAGTTAAAAGATGTTGATGAGCTTTCTCAAATTTGTAATTTCTGCTATAGATAGGGTCCTCTTGCCTGTGTAGAAAAGCCTTGAAATTTGTCCTTCAGTCCAAAATAATTATGATTTTATACTTCTGGCTTCCTGAAAGCCATTCATTCTGATAAGGACAGTAGGTTGGTCATTATCATGATTTGAAAAGCATTGATAGTATGACTTGTGCAATAGAACATATGAATATAGTTCCTGCCTTAAAGAATTTGTGCTGTGTGTGTCACTGTGTATGTGACAGACAGGTGGTTATATGCTTCACGATCCAAACATATTCCTCCTAAATAACAACAATTCATTTTCTATTTAGTTTGCAAAGGGCAGTTTGTGAATAGGGTCTCTAATGTGTTGGTATCCTGACAGAAATTGATACGGAGCTGTAATGTCACAAGCGGGATGATACCAGTGACCCAGCAAAAAGAAACAAGCACTTTGCGTGTTGATCTGTTTTGTTAAAGGGTAATATTTGGCCCTGTAAGTGCAGGAGAGATGGACTGTTCATGAAAAGGGCGTAAAGAGCTAACCCATATGATCCTTTGTCAGCCTGATTAAATTTAGTGTCAAGCATTCATTCATATGAAAGATGAGCGGCATCGCTGTTTATCTAATAAAAAAAAGTATTTCTATTTTTCCTGAAGTCTTTTATATGTTAATACAGGCAAACGTGAATATGATCACATAATTTAAATGTGTAAGTAAAAAATATACAACTTTACTGGCAATGGGTTAAAAGTAAGATGTATATGTTTTATGCAAAATAATGCAATTTCATTGTTAATCATGCTGTTCAAGCCATAACTCCACCAAAACAGTGCTTTTAAACAAATAGAAAATACTATTATTGTACCATTTATAACAGAAATGCTTAGGATATTTAGAGACTGATGCAAAGTATTTATTTGCATGCTTTAATGTATGCTCCTATTGCAATATTAATATAAAAATGCTGAATTAAAGTTCCAGGTGATTGCATTAGCCCTGATTATAAGGTGTTAGCTCTGCTTTTCAATACTGGAAAGAACCCCAGTATTTAGAAAAAGGGGTGCAACATATGTAATTTTGGAAATAAATGCATACCATTACAAGAAAATCGAAGAATTTATTGTGAAATAATAGAACTTCTCTTAAATATTAAAAGAAAGAGAAGGGAAAAAGTTTAGATGTCTTTCCCCTCACCTTTCCTACCCTGCCAAATCTGGCTTGCTTAAAACAACTGCTGGGAGTTCTGTTTAACGTTATGCTTTGCATGCATTTGTGATTTGAAATAAAAAAAAAAAAAAAAATCAAATTTGAGAGAGACAGTTTGAATGGCATGCTGTCAGTTTGGCTCTTCATGAATTGGCAGTGGTCTCATTTAGGACCTTCAGATATGTGTCTGCCTGGACAGAATGAGAACATTTTGCATGTTCTTCAGAAGACAACCACTCCTTGCTGCCTCACAGTATTCAGTGGTGCATGACAGTTGCCCTTCATTGCTGTCTTCTTCGAACTTAACCTTTGACCATCCACTTAGTCGCTGCGCAACGGTTGGAGCAGGCCAAGATGTTCATGAATGACGGGCATCGGCCTGCAACGTGCTTGTCATTATTTGACTGTCAAAAGTAGCCTGCCATTGGGCTCCATCAAGGTTTGAAACCTATGTGCAGCAGTCCATATTACTTAACTTCCAAGACTGTCAACAGAACGATCAAATATGCATAAAAAATGTGTGTTGAATACATCTTTGATCATAATATAGGGAGATGGTTTTTGTGTGTGTTAAATGTATTCATATGACTTTCACAGGGCCAAGGGGTTGAATCTACTGCCATGGTAAAAAGTGAACTGTTGTCTCCTGTGGTCTAAGTTTCAGATAGCACAATTTAGATTTGAACAGCTCTGCCAGTTAAACTCTCAGCTTGTCTTGCGTATCCTATCAGCTTTTCAGCCAGCAGTATAAGCAGTGAGATACTAGACCAGTGGTGCCTGAGGTTAGCTGTCAAATTGGAATGTTATTTTGGATCTTGCTGTAACGTAATATTATAGAAGGAGGTCAGGCTGTGTGATTTGTAAAGCAGTTGTGCAAACTTAAAATGACTGAAATGTTGTTTATTTCAGGTACTTTTTTTTCCTCTTGAAAGACTTGAAGATAGAATTTATAAAAAAGTAAGAAACCTAAGGCAATATAAAATGGTCATTTTTCTCTCAAGTACAGAATACAGTGCATAAAAAAAAGAGCATCAAAGTTCAATATGAAGAGTCAGTAAGGCTGAAATTTGCTAAGTGATAAATGCTTGACGTTGGAAATATTTAACAGGCAGACATTTGTATCTTCTGATAATGAATGCTGAAGACATTCGGGGCTGAACCTCATACTTAATTTAATGTATGGGAATTGTACCCCTGGATTAATTAGGAACATAAGCTTGGTGTGTAGGTAAATCACTTATGCAAACTATCATATATTACCAATACTTTGAATTGCTTCATGCTTGGAAGAGCTGTATCCTGCTTTAGTATAATATTTGCTATTTACTTGGGCAAAAGCTATCTGTAACTGCAGTTTATTTTATTGAATTTCAAACATGTCTCTTTTCTTCTCTCAAAATATCCTGGTTCCATAGCAATTGAAATGGTACATCAAAATGACATCACAAAATGTAAATATCAGCTTAAAAAAATGGAGATTCACTAGAGCTTGTTCATAATTACTTCTATCCAAAGCATAAAAATAGCATTATCTTGCTACCTGGCTATAATTTTTTTTTTCCTTCATGTTTCAAAACATCTTCATGCTAATTTAGTAAAAACAATAAAAACATAGAAAGTGGTTGGTGGTAAGATTGCTTAGAAACAAAAAGAGTGTTATTTTCATAATATTTTTGCCCTCTGTGTATTTTCTGAACCAGTTTTTTTTTTTTTTTTTCTGCTTGTGATGTCATTTGCAAAACAACTCAGCTCCGGTGCCCT
>VZTQ01002429.1:102444-114197 GCA_013400755.1 Pelecanoides urinatrix
CTTTGTAGTGCATTCTTTCAGGGTACAAATCTGTCTCTCTTCTGGCTTTAATGCAATAGCTGTGAAATATCTGTATTAGGTAAAATAGAGGTGAAGGCACCTTAAGGGCACTGAATTCTTATCTCTTTTTACTAGCAGTGGTGTCAACATGTACTAAAATGTGATGACCTACTCTCCTCTTTGATAAAAAGGAAAATGACCTGTCTACTGTGGATGGTGATAGAGTTGCCTGGGGCAGATTATATTGTCACCTTCTTTAGTATTGGTGTGTAGAAAAATAAAAAAGGCCAGGATATTTCTGTTTACCATAGAAGTATTTGACATTTCTAGCTACTGATAAAATATACTCAGGGGTAGAAAGAAGGAACTGGTTTATGCTACTAAACAAGGTTGTGAAGAAACACAAGATTCTTTATTGTGTGAGCCCTTGGTATCACAGGACATGTGATAAATTTCAAGAGATTCCTTCTGACCACTTCAGACACTCAAGGTTCAAGTTCTGCATTTAACCCTGCTTTCTACTTGTCTGTGGCCTTTTGGTACATAAAAAGCTGACATCTTTTGAGGCATGTCTTGAAATTCTGATGTACCTGTGTACTGTGCAACTTAGAGAGGTTGATCATGCAGTTAGGTAATACCAATAACAATATTTCTTATGTTCTGTAAATAATTGGTGTCCTATTCAAGATGCTTTCTCTGTAGCATTCCAAAGCATTTATAGTTCTGTAACAATTAATTTAGCACACTACGGTTAGTCATTTACTATAACTGTGAGTGATGAAATATATAAATAAATTTGAGAGTTGATTTAAACTGTAGAGCTGGAACATCTCAAAATGTTAAACATACTTTAAGCTATTAGTAATATTTCTATGGCACTCTGTAATTAAATGAAGGTGCTCTTCATGCTAATCGGAAACCGGACTTAAGGGTGAAGGAAAGATTTCCGTTATGCTTTTTATCAATATTTAAGAATAGGGCATGTTTCAGCATTCGTTCACACTTTGCAAGATGGTGATGAAATGCAGAAGACGCTTCTTGTGTGAGTTCCTTGCATAATAATTTTGTCTTTGGTTTAAAAGCTCAAAGATTTCTTTCTGAGGTATGACGAAACAGGCCCACAAGTTAGATTTGTTTACAGCATCCTCTTAGAAGATAAGTGCAGTATCTTTTGCCAGTGCTTTACTGGGAGCTTTATAGGCCCTATGCCCGAATCAGTCACTTTTATCATTTATTTCTTATCTGTTAAAAAAGCCTGAGAATGAATCAGTATTTGTTGAAGTAATGAAAATGTGTAAAGCTACCTTTATATAGTGTAACTTTTGAAAATTGAAAGATAAGTGATGAATTTAAAATCTGGTCCCTTCAGGCCTTGGCACAGGCTGCCCAGGGCAGTGGTGGAGTCCCCATCCCTGGAGGTATTTAAAAGACGTGTAGATGAGGCGCTTAGGGACATGGTTTAGTGGGCATGGGGGGATTGGGTTGATGGTTGGACTCGATGATCTTAGAGGTCTTTTCCAACCTTAGTGATTCTGTGATTCTATAACGGGGTAGTTTGGTGCTTGCTGACTAGTGTTCCAAAAAAAAAAAATTTTGTTGTTACAGGAGTGAGACTCCAGGGGTAGGAAATTGACTTCCTATTGCCAAACATACTTTTTTTTTTTCTAAAAAACATTAAAGTCTATGGCCAAAATGTGCTTTTTTTTTGATGAATGAAGTGAAGCTATGATATCCATAAGAGAAAGTGAAAAAGTTTCTTTAAAAGGCGTGGAAGCCTTTTAAAGAAAGCGTAAAAAGCATAAACTTCGGTCTAGTTTCTGCTGTTTGCAAATGAAGCTCATTAAACTATTTATATCCTAAAGCTCATAATTCATAAAGAAGGTAGAAATATGTTGGTATTGGGTTGAATTACCGTAGAATAAGATGAAACTAGAAAGTCAAGGTTAACTCATTTAAATCAGATCAATGAAGTGTGTCTGTTAAATCCTGAAAATTCTGGCATTATATTCTTCNTTTTGCCCTCTGTTTTTTTTCTGAACCAGTTTTTTTTTTTTTTTTCTGCTTGTGATGTCATTTGCAAGAGAACTCAGTTCAGGTGCACTGATCTAAAATATTAGATTGTGTCATGGAGATCTCGTAGTCTTTGGTCTTCTTGCTCTTAATCTTAAATGCCGATCTTTGGTAATGCATTAATATGTGCCTAGTCTGAAATGGAGTATAAAATGCATGCCTTCAGATGTGTGTTTGCATACATATATGTATATATGCATGCCATAAATGTGCAAAATTCCTGGGCAAATAAAGTGGTCTGTTATTATATGTTAAAATCATGTTCTTCTAAACACTTTATTCTGGCCATGAAGTTGCTGTTACTGATTTATGTTTCTCTCTTCTTGAGTGATGTATACCTATGCAATACGTTTTGGTGAAGGAGGACTGAATTTTGAAAGTGTATATATGCAAAAATGCAATCATTTAAGTGCGTTTAAATGTACAAATAAATAATGAGCACTTAAATAATGAGCCATTGTATTTGTTGATATGGTCTCTGAACTCAGAACTACTTTCTTGGTCTCCATGGTTTAAAAAAATGTTACCAAAACGAACAGAAAAATTGACCAGACTATTTTCAAAATAAAGGAAAGTTATTTTGCATTTCAGAAAGACGTTGCTCTTTGTCTTACTGTACAAATCAAGGTTTAATTTCTAGTGGCAGTTAGGATTTTTTTGTAGTTTGTAGTTGTGTTACTGGGAAAAAAAAGTTAGGCTCTTCAAGCACAAATCTATTATTTCACTTAAAGTATGGAATACCTGTTCTTCCTCTAACCAGAGGCTGCTCTTTTGCCCATTTTGAAGTAAAATTTTACACTTAGAAACTGAGCATCATTATGCAGTTTATTGCAAGTGTGTTCATATCTTTATATTTTTCCAAAGAGAAAAAGTCCTTTTGGAATGCTGTCTAGTCTGTGTAATAACTAAGCAGTTTGTGTTGATGTTCTTGCTCTTGCCCTGCAGATCTTTTTGACTTATCACTATTTTAAAAGGATGTGGAGAAACCAGTTTATTAACATAAAATGCAATAAAAAGTAAGTTCTCATGTATAAATGGTTATGTGTTAACAATTAGGAGGTGGTGTCTTTTCCCATTGTCTTAAAAGATATAAGGAGAGTTGCCATGAAAGTGTTTTCCAACTTTCTTTAGACATTACAATCAAATGTTTGAAAGTGAAAACACAGTGAATAAAGACAACAGCAGTTAAGTATCATTATTTTGTTTTATGTTCTGAATTAAGAGTATCCTGACTGGAAGCAAAATGTTTTCATCAAACAAAGAAACTTCTGAAGTTGTTTTGAGGATGGCAGGAGGTGTACATATGCTTTTTATTTCAACTTCCAAAAGTGTTAAAAACTGCGTAATTGTACTTGAGAGGTTAAACATCCATGATCCTCTGTGGTATTATAGGAGAAAAATAAATCCTATTACCCAAAATAAGAGAGGTAGATTCCTTAAGGGAAGTACTTTGTTGTCACCTATACTCTCTGCAGTACAAATACCAGCTTGTCACAAAGGTTGAGACCTTTGTAGTGCATTCTTTCAGGGTACAAATCTGTCTCTCTTCTGGCTTTAATGCAATAGCTGTGAAATATCTGTATTAGGTAAAATAGAGGTGAAGGCACCTTAAGGGCACTGAATTCTTATCTCTTTTTACTAGCAGTGGTGTCAACATGTACTAAAATGTGATGACCTACTCTCCTCTTTGATAAAAAGGAAAATGACCTGTCTACTGTGGATGGTGATAGAGTTGCCTGGGGCAGATTATATTGTCACCTTCTTTAGTATTGGTGTGTAGAAAAATAAAAAAGGCCAGGATATTTCTGTTTACCATAGAAGTATTTGACATTTCTAGCTACTGATAAAATATACTCAGGGGTAGAAAGAAGGAACTGGTTTATGCTACTAAACAAGGTTGTGAAGAAACACAAGATTCTTTATTGTGTGAGCCCTTGGTATCACAGGACATGTGATAAATTTCAAGAGATTCCTTCTGACCACTTCAGACACTCAAGGTTCAAGTTCTGCATTTAACCCTGCTTTCTACTTGTCTGTGGCCTTTTGGTACATAAAAAGCTGACATCTTTTGAGGCATGTCTTGAAATTCTGATGTACCTGTGTACTGTGCAACTTAGAGAGGTTGATCATGCAGTTAGGTAATACCAATAACAATATTTCTTATGTTCTGTAAATAATTGGTGTCCTATTCAAGATGCTTTCTCTGTAGCATTCCAAAGCATTTATAGTTCTGTAACAATTAATTTAGCACACTACGGTTAGTCATTTACTATAACTGTGAGTGATGAAATATATAAATAAATTTGAGAGTTGATTTAAACTGTAGAGCTGGNGGGGTAGTTTGGTGCTTGCTGACTAGTGTTCCAAAAAAAAAAAATTTTGTTGTTACAGGAGTGAGACTCCAGGGGTAGGAAATTGACTTCCTATTGCCAAACATACTTTTTTTTTTTCTAAAAAACATTAAAGTCTATGGCCAAAATGTGCTTTTTTTTTGATGAATGAAGTGAAGCTATGATATCCATAAGAGAAAGTGAAAAAGTTTCTTTAAAAGGCGTGGAAGCCTTTTAAAGAAAGCGTAAAAAGCATAAACTTCGGTCTAGTTTCTGCTGTTTGCAAATGAAGCTCATTAAACTATTTATATCCTAAAGCTCATAATTCATAAAGAAGGTAGAAATATGTTGGTATTGGGTTGAATTACCGTAGAATAAGATGAAACTAGAAAGTCAAGGTTAACTCATTTAAATCAGATCAATGAAGTGTGTCTGTTAAATCCTGAAAATTCTGGCATTATATTCTTCTGAAGCCTAAACAATTCGGCTTTTGTTTTCCCTAATTGTTTAGAAAATTTTTTTTAAAGCATGGAAAAGAGGAGATAGCTGTCAGACCATCCTGAAAAAGGATTTTAAGCAGACAGTTCTTATTGAAATGGTACTTATGCTGGGACAGTTTTGCCACAAAAGTCAGCGGTTTCCTTAAAGTTGGTGCCATGCCGTGGTATCAAGTGCTATAAAGTTGAGTTCCGCTTGAAAGAATTTTGAGCGTAATGAGCTGATGAATTAAATCAAGTTTATTTTGAACTATCTGAAGTATAGCAGTATCTGTGGAAATATCAATTTAATCCTTATATTTTTTTAGTATGGTTATAAACTGATATATAGATTAAAAAGTGAAGGAACAGTTAAGTCCCAAGAATTTGGATTTATCAAGTGTTGTAGAATGATTTCTAATGATATCCTAGAAAGGTAGTAGCTAGATATAAAGTAAAAGCTTATTCCTTTATAGAACTTACCTCTTCCAATTTCTAAGTGTATATAGAATTCAATATTACATTGGCTCGTACTTGACTGGCCCTCATGTTACATGAGTTTATAATTTAAAGAGCGTTTAGAAATTTGCATTACCAAGCCCACTTACTTATCTTTTTTGTTTGTTTCATAATCGGTGGGGTTTTTATTTTTTCTTTAAATACTTTTATTCCAAGGAATTTAAGTCAAGAACTGGAGATAATCCAGTTCTTAAGAAAAACAAATTAGAGAATGAAGTCAGTAGTGGCGGCAGGCAATGAGCGATGAAGGAACAAAATAAGAACTCAGCAAACAGGGACTTGCTGGAAGATGGTAAAATATTAAGACGATGTGATATTTTTTGGGGGAAGATTAAATAAAATTGAGTGATGGAGAATCAATAAAACATGAATTAAAAATCCAGATACCTAGTGGATTCCAGTGTAATATCCTAGCATTTATTTGACTGGAATGTAATCAGTGACTATTATGTAAACTATATATAAATTAATTTACATGTGTCTTTTGCTGTTTAAAAGGTTTACTGTCATTTTCTGGAAAGGAGCTATTACTGTGAGGACATGTGAAGGGCTAAGATTATCCAACTCCTATACTAACATGGCTGGAGAGAGTAGGTTGTGACTGCTATGCCAAACAGAGTAGGAGAAACAAGTCTTTTGCAAACCCAGCAGCCTGATCAGGAGGAGAACACTTGCTCCTCTCCTATTCATTTCCTTCACCTTAAGTGATATTGGAGATGAATTTTAGAAAAAGAAGGTTGTGGTTATGCTATCTTTTTATTTTCAGATTAATTCAGGTGAGGCTGTTTGGCAATCTAAGTGCATCAAATTTTTTTAAAGGCAAGCAATTTTTTCACTTAGGCATCTGCTAATTCTTGTTTCATGGGAAGTAGTGAGCAAGAGTAATTAATAGACACTGAGGAAAAAAATGGAAGGTTTTTTTAATCATGGAATGTTAACATAGCTACAATTTAAAAAAAAAAAAAAAAAATCCAAACAAATAGCAGTCCAGAACATGTGGCCTGCTCATGCATAAGTACCTGCTGGGACTTGGCCATTGAGTCCTTTAGAGAGATACCTGGCTGAAAAAGTGTGAACTACTCTGTCAGAGGAGAGAATATGTAGGACCTCTTCACTTATTTTTAGAAAATCTCCTTTGCATGTGGAATCTTCTCTACTCTTGTGACACCAGGGGTAATATTCTCTCCTTTCTAATTTAGTTTTGGAATTCTTTGTTTGAGAATTCCAAATTTCATCTGCGTGTGCAAAATGGCAGAACTTTGCATGCTTAATAAAACCTCAGTGACTTCTTGACAGTGCCAGTGGCATGATTAATTCCCGTGCATAATATATTCAGTCATCCTGTGCATATCCAGTGACAATATAAGCAAAGGGGAATGAAGGATCCCCATGGATGATGTCTGGGAGAGAGCTCTTGTCTTGCTGTCAAATATGTTTGCCTCTTCCTAACTCCCCATAGATCTCTTTCTCCTTGGGCTCTATGCCAATTGCAGCATCTTCCCCATCTGGTCAGGATCATGAAGCTGGACCACACCTCAACCTCTTTAATCTCTAGCTGGCAAGTTTGTGTGACTCTTCGGTAAAAAGACAGATAATTGAAGATAGATGGCATTTTCCTAAGGAGCCTTTATGTAGTAATCCCTGGTATTTGCCACATTGAGTCTTTTCCTGTTAATAAATTAGCATTGTTTACAGGAAATCATGCCTGGTGTTTTGACTGCAGAAATTTTGTATCAGATGACTTAGTGCCTCATACTGCAAATATTAGAGCTTTTATTGTGATCATTCTTAGAAATGAGCCAGGCTTTTCTTGGCTAATCTTACAGCGTTACTTGATTGTGTTTGTAGCATACCATAAAGTTTTCTGTGCTTCTACAGAAGATTTCTAGGCATTATTACATGTACAGTAGTAAAAATATTAAGATATTGGAGGTAATTAAAAGATTTTTAACTAAGACCACCAAAGCCCTCACACTCGAAAATTACCTCAATCTCTTTTCTGACATGAGCAGTCGCTCTTGCAGGCTCTAAACTGGGATCACATTGTGCCTGTAAATGTTAAAAAGAAACCTTAGAGAACTTCTACTGACAAGCCAGTATAGCATTATGACATGATTCTGGCAAAACTGTGTGTCACATTTGTAGCTACACACGTGGAAAGGTATAGCACGTTTTGCTAACTATAGCATTTACACGGGTATAGTGATTTGATGTCATGCTGCACATATTTCTGTATAATAGTAAACAAAATATTTATTGTATTTATCTCATTAAATTAATAAATCAAGTGAGTTTTGCAGCTGTGTTTTAGACAGTAACTGGATAAAGCATAATCTGAATTCTGCCTGGCTACCAATGTTTATCAGTGATGAAAAATTACAGATTAGTCTGTATTTCTATAATCAGAACATTTACGCAATGGATATATTGTTACAGTTGTCGCTTTAGTTCTGATTATTACTCAGTATGTCTATTGCAATTTTCTCATTTACAGCTGTTATTGAGCTCCATGTGTAATAAATGGAATTACTTTGTCCACCATTTATTTTATGAATAGCCGACAGAAACATTAGTGTTAATAATATTATCCACTTAATGTACACAACAGTTATAATATGCATAGATGAATAATGTGTTGCGCTATTTAAATTTTATTGGAATGAGATAAATTGATCTAGTGCATTTTTGTTGGTCCATGCAGTGTTAAAATCATCTAATGGATTTTTAAAAAGTCAGTTCTAAGCAAAGTGATTGCAACTACTCTGTTATCTAATATATGAATAAAATAATTTAGACTTAAAACTCTTTTGTTTTGTTTTTTGAATCAAGAGGAAAATTTCCTTTTTAAAAGAAGTGAGAGTATCAGCTGTTCAAGTTCTTTTTTTAAGGGGTGTGTTCTACTATTAAAGGGAACTAGGTGTGAAAACTTTAGCAATTTGGTTTCCTTGCTCAGTAGCAAGAAAGATGAGATGCATATCTTATATTAAACATAGCTAAACTAAATTTACCAGTTTGATAAATATGACATACAGCTCTGCTTAAATAGGAAAAATAGCAGCCTGTATAGGAAGCAAAGTAAGGCCTTGTCCAATGTACTGTCCCTTCTCAGTTGAGGAATTTTGACAGTTTCTTACTTTTGTCTTGTTTTTCACTTCATACATATACAGATTTGAGGAGCTTGCACAGCAGTACTCATTCTTTTTCACAGTCGTGTTAACTCTAATGGTTTGCTTTTTTCCCCCACTGCTAATTCACGGTATTAGGATTGTGTACTTCAAGATGAGAGAGAGACTGGACTGCCCCTCTGAAGCAGCAACTGAAGATTTCTGTAGGGAAATAGATCAGATGTAAAATTGTGTTTTATGCTTGGATTGTCTAGTTGCCATTATTGCTAGAGGAGGATGGTAAATAAGCAGCTTTGGGACTCTTCCTGTTTACATACAGGATTTGTCCATTTGCCTCCAGTTTTTGATTCACCTTTTGTTTTGTTTTCTAAGAGTAAAAAAAATTTGTGTGTTATTGAAGCACAAGTTACTTTTGCTTTTGGTGAATCTCTTGCATCAGCAGGTGGGCATTAATGAAATTTTGGCTAAGTGGAAATGGCTTTTAGGCAGTCAGCTTCCTAGCTCTTCTTGTTCTTTATGTGCTTTTTCGGCTTAGACCAACATAGGAAGGCTTGGTTTTGTAGGACTAAGAGGAAAATTTTTTTTTTCCCCCTTTCTAGTTTTGGGTTGTATTCTGATTGTATGAAGGAGAAACTCCTTAATCTGCTTTGTCTGATTAGGTAGGGCTTCTCTGAGTTGAGTCTTTAAGATACTGTTTTTGAAAATGTCATTGTATTACAGGTAGTAAGGCTATGCTTTGGTTTCATGAAAATGCATTGGAATACTAATTTAGTACATAGAGGAACCATAATTAATAACCACAATTGAGGGTTTTTTTCAGTTATTTTTTCAGAACAGATAGGCACTTAAACAGAAAATCTCCAGTTACTGTTACGTAGAAGTTATGCTGGTTGAGTTGGATAAAATGAAGTTCAAGTTTCTGACAGAGGTATTTGAGTATGTAACGTTAAGAATAGTAGTTCTGATATTTTCCTTGCTGTGTTAAGTCAAGTTTGATAGGTAGAGGTAATAGGTATTAGACCAACTTGTAAGGTTTTAAAAGTTAGAAGGCTGAAGAAGGGCTTGTGTGCCCTAAAGCTAGTCTGACTTTGCCTAGTGATTCTGGGTAATCTTATAAAAGACATACCCACAGCTATTACCTTGCCTCCGACTATCATGCCTACCATGGCACAATGTATTTTGGGGTAGTTCCCCCTACACACACAATGTGTACTTTATAACAGACGAGCTGTGCTATGCAGACCGGTTAGTCTTTGTTGCTGCAGTTGCACAGTTCATCTATTGTTTAACTCCACAGATCTCAAAAGAACGGAGAGATGTTTGGCTTATATAGTCTTGACTTTTTAATGAATTTTTAAATTATATTTTTAACTATGCAGTCATATGGTTTAACTGAATGTGTGCAGGAAACTGTACGCTTATGTACATCTAGTGGATTCTTCTACTAAATAAAATACTTACCCAGTCTTCCTGCCATAAGAGGTATGTCTTCATAGATGTGTATTCTCAAATTTCTTAAAATTACTGATACTTTGTCATTTAAACTCTGTCCCTTCTGAGCAACATGGTGGTGCAGGGATTCATAATGAACGTGATCTACTAGAATTTCAGGACTACGGAAGACTGCAGAGAGCTGTCTGATACTTCGCCTAATGTACCAAAAAGTACCTGATGCTTCAGTGAAAGGTGAAATGTGCGCACCACATTATGCATGCTTTGCTTCCAGCCAGTTGTACAATATTGTAAATTTTTCTTAAGAGAACATGTTACCTGTTATTTGTTTGCGGCCATCTATAATTCTATTGCAAAGTAAAGTTAATTTCCTTCCAGCTTTTATGTGATTGTTTTCTCAAAAATGTAAAGCATTTAGAAGTTATGTAACATATAACAAATAAAGAATAGCACAAAACTGGTATTTTAGCAGAATAATTTTGGTGTCTTCAGTGTTTTCTCTGGTTACTCTATCAGTTCTTTTAACAGATTTTTTTTTTTTCCTCCTTACTACAGAAAAATTACATCAAATGCAGGATAACACAACACTGTCAAACTAAGAAGGTTTTATATGGGCAGCATTAGACAGGAGCAGAAAGATCCAGTGCACTAATAGGCACACTCACATGAGCTACCTAGTCCATTGACAGTTTTTTCCTTTGTTCTCCCTCTCGACCCACTTTCTGCCAGTGATTTGTGACATATTTTCTAAGAGATCAAATAAGCCCTTGACACCTGATTGCAATGTAGTGCTTGTTTACAGTTGCATTTTTGAAGGACCTCTAGACAAGATGGAAGGTTTAAGTTAAAGTAATTAAATTTGCATCTGCTCTGTGACAGGAATTTTTTTATGTATGCATCCTGTTGAGCAACTTTTACCGTAATTGGTCATGAAGTACCAAAAGAAAGATGCAGGTAGACAAAATCATTGTTGCCTACTACTAAAATCTGTCATTGTATTTCACAGGGACTGACTTGTTACCTGGGTTTGTGCCTGGTTCTTTGACATATAGGAACGCCTACTTTTATTTGGAAGGGGGAAGAGAGAGATTCCCAAAGCATTGGACCTTTCTCTGAGTCCTCTCACACTGCTTGAGTGAGGCTAGATGTCTAAAATGCCCGTAGTCACACTAATCTCTTTCAGAATTACTTTTGTTTTCTTGAATGTTAGTTACTATTTGTTTTGCAGTTATCTGCCTTTTTTTTGGCATGTCTGCCTTTGTCCTTGGGCAGATTCCTGAGCTGTTTGATAGTTGTACAGCTAGGCACCAAACCTACTTTCTTTCATCATCTTGATTTTCTTGATCATTGAAGGTAGATCTGATGTGGTGTGATGTAGCTGTGCTGAAGTCACTGGCATCGTACTGCCTTTGGTTGGATCCATATTTAACCAGATGTTATCACTTCTACTTACATCTGCAGATGGCATTATTTTATAACAGACTCTTTATATGTTAGTTTAGGATCAAAATGACTATTTGATTGAAATTATTAATGTGAGAGTTTCGTGATGTTTTTTAAGTCTTGAAACAATCTTGGAGGAAGATAGAGGACTGGAGAAAAGAGCTTTAGGAAAACTAATTGATTTGGTCATATTCAAGGCAAAATTAGGAAATTAGCATTGGAAATTGAATAAAAGGTTCTTCTGACTCCAGGTATGTACTAACCAGTAGGATATGCTGTTAGAACTTTGTAATAATAGTAGCAATAACACATCCCCTTACCCCATCCGTGTCCCCCCC
>VZTQ01002436.1:0-11646 GCA_013400755.1 Pelecanoides urinatrix
TACTGTGCAAGGGAAACGTGAATGTACTTATGGAAATATATTTTTTCATACTACTGTAAAATTAGGTTAGGCAGTTAAAATGGAAACCTCACACAGTAGAAACCCACCCTAACAAATCCTAGAAATATCATAAAGAGATTTCGATGCTGATATGATATCTTGTCTTCTCACCTATGTCTCCACAAAATTTCTTTATTCCTCAGTACAGTGTAAGGTCTTTTACACTAAAATCAACTACCTCCTCACAATAGACTAACTTTGAGGATTGCTATGGAAATTAAAAATAGTACAGGATTACATGACAGAGAAGAAAATAAATCATATGGTAGTCTGGCATCAGAAATTGCTCCAATTCTGGCAGAGATGAAAAGTTGTTTTAAGATGGATAATGAGAGCATTTATTGCTGCCGAGATCCTGGAATTTACCTGACTCCCAAGTTAATAGTGTATGTTATTTGTTTCCAGTCAAGATTTTTTCCCCAGCTTCACTGGGGAAAGAAAAAAAAGAACCCAAACCCACCATAAAAACATTTGATGCTCTTTGGGAATTTATTAAATTGAAGTAGTAAGTTTAGCATGAATGAGAGTGTGAAAACCCCATCAGATCATTCTCTTAAAATAATTCTATAAAATAATACAAGTGTGTAGAGGAAAGGGAGTCTTCAGTAAGGAGTATGAATAAATGTGTATTTCATTACCCATTTTCATCTGTATGAGAGGGAATTTGAACACGGCAGACATAAATCTTCCAATTTTTATATTTTGGAACCCTCTTTTTTTTTTTTTCCCCAAAATGCCATTTAGATAGAAAAGTGTAGATTGAAGAGTAGTACAGACCTGTTAGACTGTCGTTCATCAATTGTCAGGTAAATATCCTCATAATATAATTTAATTCTGATTGGCAGCTCTTAGCTACTCACCCCATCTCATTTTTCCCTTGGAAAATTGCTCACTTTCAGCTTATTATCTCTCTACACTCTGTACCTCATACCATTAAAGCAGTTTGGCAGTGTCTGACAGAAGGAAGCTGGAAAATGGGTAGCCTGCAGAGCATGTCTGAAGCTTTCTTGCTCTCTTGCTGCTCCTGCCACTAGAGCTGCTATTCACAATATGGGAAGAAGTCTTGATGATAAAGCCTTCTGTCAGCAGTGTTTGACCTACCATTAGCTAGTTGATTTCTGATTAGATGAAGTTTCTCTCTCCCTAAATTAATTGTGAATTGTTGTTTCGCTTTTAATACATGAGCTTTGTTTTCTCATTGTTGTCATGTTTATTTACTTTGATTATGTATGTTATCTGTGGTTACCCCTGTATTGCAGACAAATTACAATAGCATTTACAGGCTTTTGACAGCTGCCTGTATTTAGCATTGTAAACATATTTCTTATACCCTTCTCCCCCCTTTCTCCCCTGCCAAACCACCCTCTAATAAATACTAAATCAGGAGTAGTAGGATGGTTATTGTCTGATAGCTATAGAGAGAGGTAAGCAGGAAAATCCCCAGGACGTCCTGCACAATGGTCCTGATTTCACCATGCAAGAGCTGATGCAACGGACAGGACTATGTGAGTTTCATAAGCTGTCTTTAAAGAGGAGCTAGTATCAAAATGAAACAGATGTTAGGATTGTTTACTTCATTTTTAAGACTGTTAATTTCAGAATGAAAAGTGAGAATGGTGAAGTCCTCAGAAGTATGATATTCTGTCATATGTTTTTTCTGAAAGACTAAAGGGTGTTACTTTGTAGGTTGTAAGAGTGGCATGTTTCACAGATTGCACAATTATAGAAAGAATGTCATAACAAAGATTCATCAATTTGTTTTCCAAGATTCAAGTCATGCAGTGACAGAAAACATGCAGTGACAAAAACCCTTGCTTGAAGAAACTTCTAAAATTCATTTCCATTCACTGCATTAAGTTCATGGTAAAAAGAATGAAAGTTGAAAGCTGATTAAATTGGTATGTTTCATTTTTATTTCCTTTTTAAATCTTAGAGACTGAATAAGAGGGGAGAAAAGAGAAGGATAGAGTTAATAATAATATAAAAACCCCAAACACATATATTTATGAACTCGATTTATTTCCCTCTGATGTTTTCTGATGTTTTTAATTAATCTTTGCCTGCTGGAAATCAGATTTTCCTTGATATGTTTCTTTTTACTAGCAGGGAAAGGGAGTAGCAACATCATGGAATTAAGCTCTCTGGGCTCACACAAGAGTACACAAAAATATGATATAAATACGATGCTGTTAACTGTAAAAATTAAGCACTTTGAAAAGGATCACATATAAATTAGGCTACTTGTCTTCTTCCTGATGAATATCAGAGCAAGACTTCTAAGACTTTTTAGTTGTAGCCTTTCCGTACCAGCTTCCAAATGGTTGTCTGTCTACTTTAAACATTAAGAAAAATTTTTATTGTAACAATAAACAATATATGTTTATTTTCTATGTTAGATTCCATGTCCTAGAATGGAATTCATCCAGCTTGCACTCTGATTTTATCATAATATCATGGAATCATAGAATAGTTTGGGTTGGAAGGGATCTTTAAAGGTCATCTTGTCCAACCCCCCTGCCATGGGCAGGGACATCTTCAACTAGATCAGGTTGCTCAGAGCCCCATTCAACCTGACCTTGAATGTTTCCAGGGATGGGGCATCTACCACCTCTCTGGGCAACCTGCTCCAGTGTTTCACCATCCTCATTGTAAAAAATTTCTTCCTTATATCTAGTCTAAATCTACCCTCTTTTAGTCTAAAACCATTTCCCCTTGTCCTGTCGCAACAGGCCCTGCTAAAAAGTCTGTCCCCATCTTTCTTCTAAGCCCCCTTTAAGTACTGAAAGGCTACAATAAGATCTCCACGAAGCCTTCTCTTCTCCAGGCTGANATCCTCCACTTTGACTTTGAACAGGTATACCCTGAAAGTTTAAAATGCATCTTAACAATAATAACAATACAAAAAATCTGTTACCCAAAAGAAACAGAGAAGAGAGATATAAAACTTATGTAATAAACCTTTATGTAATAAACCCTTGTTAAAGATTCATCTTTACAAAAAATCTGAAATACTCATAGGTGTTATTAGCATTAAACAGATAAGTTTCAGCTTTTTGAGGTGAGAAAAATCTCTTGGCTTATTTGAGTAATTTTATGATACACTTAAATACACGATATTAATTTTTGTTTGTGAACATGCAATAAAGACAAACTTCCAGAAGAATTTTCAAAGTAATATTGCACCATTTCTTCTGATTCAGCTTTCATTTCTCCATAGATCCTTGTCCTTGTTATTATTTAACACCATTTTGCTGACCTTCACCACTGCAGTACCTCATACCCTAGCAGGAGTTCAGGCAGCCAGATTCCAGCAGTTTGTGGAGGATTTTGATGCTACAATCAGTCTTATGCCATGTCTCTTTAAAGGGTCAAATTTCGTTTTATGAAGCAAAGTTTATCCTGTTGTTTGGAACAAATATCCTGGGATGTTGTAATAAGTATCTTCTGCCTGAGCTGGCTAAACTGCCTTCGAGGCTGATTTTTTTCAGGACACAGAAAAGAGAATCAATCTTATGCTTTGGGTACTAGAGGTAGGCAAAACTACAGGTTTCACTTGCTTTTGTTTCCACAGCCTGTATTTTCCCAGTAATTTATTAATCATAGAGCTTATCTGAGCTGATTTGTGTCATTGTTTGCAACTGCAGTTAGCAACAACATTTAGTGTAAAAGCAGAAGTCTCCAGAAGGAGATTCAGATTTCAGAACTGATTTATTCCCCTTTTCCTTTCCTTCTATTTTTTCACCTAAATTTTGCTACATTCAGCAGAAAAATGTAGAGAATTGTCACTCTTGAAAATTCAAATCTTTAAATGACTGACAAACAAGAATATTTCAATTTGCTTTTCATTTCATAAACATGCATGCACACGTTATGTTCATGTTGATAACACACACATACACAAAATCCTTCTTAATAATTTGAGTCTTCTGGGTTAGCTCTGCATCTATCATCTTGGGAAGTTTGTCAAATCTGTTTTGGCTCAAAGTTGCTTGTATTTACATGACAATTTATTGGTTGCTTTTCATCTTTCTTTTTACTACCTTTGGGAAAAATCTTTTTGCTGTAACATCAAAAGTACTCAGGCTCAAGTAGGTATTGGCCCATAACTAGCAAGCTTTATTTCAGGCAAATCATAAGGGAAAGGCTAATGTGGTCTATGGAAAGGCCTGTTTTTTAATAAAGGATCAATAATAATATTCATAATTCAGGGGAATATTTCTTTGATTAATTCATAGCCCAGATGAAATGTAGTTTTCTAGATTGACATCCTGTATCAACTATGCTATTCACTTGATCCCTTGCACTTAACAGCAATATTAGATAATCTAAGCAGAGTGTGTGTGTGTGCATGTGTATATATATGTGTATATATATATGAATTGGATGTGCACACGCATATACATCCAATTTACTTATAAAGTCACATGATTTTGCTTCAAGCACTTCTCTTGTAGACAATTTTATTCTTTCTTTGTCAATGTTTTTCAGGCCATTGCAAATATAATGCTACTTTCAAAATGAAATGTCCTAGTAAACAAGAGGCCTTTGAATATATAGGGTCTCTGAACGGTCACATTTTTATTATTTTTTATTCAGTTTTTAAATCCATTCTCTGTTGCAGTAGAGCCTTGTGCCAGGAACTGGTGTCACCATATGTGACAGCTACAGCCTCCATTTGGCTACAGCTAAGAATGGGTATAGTAGTAATATTGACAGTACATAAATAATTGGAAAGCATATGCAGACTGATAGTTTGTTATATCTATGACTGTATAGAAATTAAAATGTATTCTTAAAAGATAACATTTTACACATCTTAATAAGATATACATGATTGTATAAGTCTATTTCATCTCCTACATGTCAGAGACTGGGACACAGGAACAGTTCTCTTGCACTCTATAAAGTCTCTGCTTCTTTCAGAATGATTCAAATCTCTTTTGTGGTATCTTATAGGATAAACTGCATGTGTTCATGTGGGGATCCTACTGATGTATATAATCCAAATTAACAGGCAAGTACCACATTTGATTACCTGTAACATGCCATATAACCTCATATAGCAGTTTCATAGAATCACAGAATGGTTTGGGTTGGAAGGGACCTTCTAAGAACATCTAGTTCAACCTCCCTGCCAGGGGCAGGGACCTCTTTCACTAGATCAGATTGCTCAAAGCCCCATTCTACTGGACCTTGAACACTTCCAGGGATGTGGCATCCATAACTTCTCTGGGAAACCTCTTCCACTGTCTCACCACCCTCATCATAAGAAATTTCTTCCTTATATCCAATGTAAATTTACCCTCTTTCAATTTAAAACTGTTGCCCCTTGTCTTGTTACTACAGGCCCTGGTAAAAAGTCTCTGTTTTTCTTTTCTTATAAGCCCCCTTTAAGTATTGAAAGGCCACAATAAGGTCTCCCTGAAGTCTTCTATTCTCCAGGCTAATACCCCAACTCATAGAGTTTTGTGGAGTCTTTTTTTGTGGAGTCATAGGTTTTGTTTTGTTCACTCAGAATTCTCTAAGGCTCTGGTAATATACGTCCATACTGCACTTCACTGGCTAGTATCAGATGTTAATCTAAATTAATATCTGCAGAGGATAAACTGCATGGATATGACACAGTTACTTATTTATCTGCATTCAGCCTGTAGAGGATAAGGTCTGATGTATTTTTCTGACATGTTAGTTTATGACTAAAGAATTAGCTGTTCGTCTTTGAAGGTGTCTGTCTTCTGCGGCTAGGAACCCCCAGACAGGGTACAAAGCTGTTTGAGAATTGTATCTACATATTACTGTACGAATATTATATACAAAAGTTGTACATTAATATGGGGTTCTTGAACAAGTAAAGCAGTAGGAAAAAATTAAGGCTTTAATTGAGGCAGATCTGTTTGGAAATAGAGATATTTCTAAAGTACAGTTGTATATGTGAGAGACATACTTTAATTGTTCAGAATGACCTGTTGTCCCCTTAAAATAAATTACCAGAAATACTACTTTTCTGTAACTAATTATTATAATTTTAAAATGTTAAAAAGCAACATTAATTTTTAAACAAAGCACACTATCAGTGCTATTTAGGTACTGGCCATTTGAGAGAGTCATGTTTGTTTGAATATGTTCGATAAAAATTGCTATGTTAAATATTCAAATGTTCTTTATATTAAAACCTACAGTAGTATCCAATCATCTTGTGGTCTAAATCTATTAGGTACTAATTATGACTATATTAAAGAAAATCTGAAATTTTGCGGAAATAATTCTTCCCAATTTACTGATACTCAACCAGGGCAAAGTTTAAGCAATAAATACATTAGAAATGTCACATTAACAAATAACATATATATTTGTGAATAAGTATTTTTTAATGTGAAACCCTACACTTCTTCAATTTTACCCAGATGCATGTAATGAAAGTGAAAACATTTGTTTTTCTGAAACCACTAGTACGCAGTAATTTTTTTTGAATAGAATTCTACAAATATTTTTCTTTAAGCATTATTTTTGTTCAGCTGTCCTCTCTTTTAATTCTCTATTTTGCACTGATTGTCTTCTGTCTCAGAGTTGGAAACCTGTTTGTACCCATATTTATAGATTCCAGTCTCAGAGTCCGTTACCTTGGAAACTGTTTAAAGTGCATCTTCTTGACTGAATTGCCTTCTTTCTTCTTTGTTCCACAAAGCTTGGTACTAGCAAACAGACATGACCAGCTTATTTCTTATTATAACTTCCTTTCTTAGCTATTCAAGGTGACACTGTACAGTAGGTGTCTGCTTGTTTTCAGGTAATCATTAAATGTCTACCATATATACTTTTTTGTTAAGAACAAATAAAAAATACCTAGATACTCTTTTCTGCTAACAGCTACTGTTGCAAGCAGCAAAGTTGCACAGCAATAATAAGAAGTGTAATAAGAGATTCTCTCTCTTCAGAGAGCAGCAATAGTTACTGCTTCCCATTCTCACGCACTCCCCTTTACTGTGATGTGGAAACCACCAAAGTGAGTATGGTGAAGAAAATTATTTACTTAATATCAATAATTATTTTGAGAATGACAGTCTTAGGATGGTATAAATAAAGTCATTTGACATTTCTCAAGAATCAGAATTCTAGCAATACAGGTACAAGGTTGTAGGTTCTTGTCCTCATCTGGTCTTAATTGAAATAGCTCTATTGAAATTCTTAGTATCTCAAGATTAGTGTTTTGGTTCTGTCTTGATGTCTCTCTGCTTTTCTATCATATTAAACCTGTCTTGAAAATTCTGACAAAAGTAGCGATGCTGATATTTTACGCTGAGAGTGACAGGCTATTGGAAAGATGTTTATGACACAGTCAGGTAAGCAAAGAGAATTTCTTTTTTATTAGAGTAAGGCTCAAGTTGAACGTGCAAGTAAGAGTTTCACCTGTGTACCCTTTCTTTTATAAACAAATGAATTTCATGACATTCTCTGAATATTTATACATTATTTATAAGCATTGACACAGACACTTAAGCTTCATCAGGAACATAAGAAATGTCAAGGTTAAAGCCCTGTAAGCTGTTGCACCTTTCCGAGTTTCAAAATCCCATGAAATTTAGAGTTCATGATGGCAAAAAATGACATGAATCCCATCTCAGCTTAGTGTAGCAATCCAAAAGTTCTGCATCTGATTGAAAACAGGTATTCATGTTCCTTTTATAATTAATGGAGAGAGAGAGGAATATTAGAAGGGACTACAGACACAAAGAGTACAAAGACCAATGCTAAAGACAGGGAGAATTAATTACCTTCATGCAAGTGGTTCCTGTTTCTCTCCATTGACAATATAAGGAACCTCAATACTGGGTTTAGTTTAGATGCCTGACTTTTAAACACCTAACACAAGATGAGATGAAGTAGTCCTTTGGTCTGAAACCTAGGAATGAAATGAGAAACGAGGCTTTGTCATTACAGATCATTTAGCCAAACAATGCCAATTTGTCAAAAGCAAAACCCTTCACGGAAAGACTTGTTTCAACCAAACTCTTGTCAGAAGGAGTAGTCATGTCCAGGAATGCCTTTGTCTCTAATAAACTGTTCATTTATTCTGCTTTTTTGTCAAAAATATCCCCAATATATATGTGTATATATATATATATATACACACACATACCCACAGTGGCTTTTAATCAATTTCTTTCCATCAGGTGCGGGGAGCAGGTCTCTCATAGAGACTGCCCTTTACTCTAAGGGGAGTAAATTGGTCATGAGTGCTTGCTGCTCTGGAGGCTCACCATATTTCTTTCTGGCTCTCCCTTTCCTCCACTTACCTCATCACATTAAAGTAGAACAAAGAAAAAAGTTCTAATTCTCTTCCTTTACCTGAACAACAAATTGTGCTATGTCAGTATTTTTTTCTCAGAACAGATTGTATCTTGATCTATTCAGATGATCTCTAGCTTTCTAGCCACAGGTCATGTATTTGAAAGGATAATGAGTAGTTTATTCTGAAGAGTTTTCAAAGGAGATAGTTTCAATGCTCCCAGATGACCTCCCTCTTGCAGATCATTGCAGATGTATAAGGAGCTATTAATTTCTGGATACCTTCAAGAACAAATGGGCAGAAATGTAAATGGGCACAAAGAGGGTGATTTGGCTAGTTGGATATAGCAGACGCTGCATATTTCTGAAGATCATTGAATATAAGTCCCAATATGGTACAGATTCACTGGAGTTAGTATCCAGCAAATCTTAAGAATTGTATTGCAAGGCTGCAATATCTTCTACTGCAAGTTTTATGATGCTCTTCTAGATCCAAAGTGCCTAACTCCTTCCTTAACTCTTCCAGAAAATATAGGAAACTCAAGAGAAGCTGCTACATAAAAAGAGTTATACCTGTCAAGCTTAATTATTTAGTCTACTTAAATTCAGTACTCAATCTAGGATCTGCAAGAAATACATTATAAAAATAAAAACACACAGAGATACATACATATGTATATATACACACATACAAACACAGAGAGTGTAATGTATATGTATCTGTAGATAAAGATTTATGGAGAGATATACTGTTCCTAAGGACTAAGGATTAGCTGATTTGGGGTTTTGAACTAGTAGGGGTATTGCAATAAAGAAAAGAACACAGCCATAAAGAAAAATGTTTAAAGATAATTTCAACATTCAATGAGTTTGGCTATGTTTTTATGCTCTGTTCAAAACTGTTTCTAGAGTTTACATCTTCTTTAATGAGAAGAAACAGTGGTTCTGAACATCAAGGACCCCTTTACATGAATGTCACTAGTGGCTTTAAAGTGGGGGTGTTGGCAGGGAGGTATAAAGAAAGGGAAAATGAAGATTTTCATTTCATGGCAATTGATTTTCTGAAAATAAGTAAAGTTTTAAAGAAAAGAAAACAAAAAGGCTTTGTCCTGGATCATTAGAAAGGATTTTAGGGGCTGTATGGCAACAGCATATTGATTGTCATTTTACTCTGATTTTCTTGCCCTGAATAAATATTTTAGATGCCAAAACACTTTCCTCACCCTGGATTTCTGACAGAGGCAAAATATTAATTGTCATGGATAGACTGTTTGGGAGAAAATGTAAACAAAGCAAAATATTCCATTCAGGTTAGGTTAATTGGAACATTTCACAGACACAGCTTTATAGCATCCTCCTCTTTTTTTTTTTTAAACCTTAGCTTAATTAAATGTATTAAAAAAAAATTCTTGAGCTACATGTCACCTTCCAAATCAAACAAAAATTAAAAATAAAAATAGGACATCCTTAGAACTCTAATATGTTTTTCAGTTCATTTTTTTTGGAACAGAAAAGTTGACCAGGTTGATTTTTCTCTATGAACATTTGATAATTCAAAAACTTTTCAGGAAACAAAAAAAAAGATTCTCTTGAGTCCTATCCAGGCTGAAGGCTTCTACTTGATCATTTAGAAAATGTTCTTCATTTGGGATCATGAACAGTAAGGATGCTTCAGAGAAAATGTGGTAGCTGATTCTTTAAGAAAAAATGCCTCTTTCCAAATCTAGACGTACCTAGGCAGATGGATACTACTACTTCAGCATAGTTTCTTCTCTAATTGTCAAGATAACATAATTGCTTATATTGCTTAGAAGAGGGTATCAATGAGTAAAGAAAGTTCACAAACTCATGTTTCCATAAACACAATTACTTTCTAGGAGTTCAGAGGAGGGCCACGAAAATGATCAGAGGGCTGGAACACCTCTCCTCTGAAGAAAGACTGCGAGAGTTGGGGTTATTTAGCCTGGAGAATAGAAGGCTCTGGGGAGACCTTATTGCGGCCTTTCAATACTTAAAGGGGGCTCATAAGAAAAACAGAGAGAGACATTTTACCAGGGCCTTTTTACATGAGACACAAGGATTACATTTTTTACGGTGAGGATGATAAGACAGTGGAAGAGGTTTCCCAGAGAAGTTGTGGAAGTCCTGTCACTGGAAGTGTTCAAGGTCAGGTTGGACGGGACTTTAAGCAACCTCATCCAGTGAAAGAGGTCCCTGCCCCTGGCAGAGGGGTTGAACTAGATTTCCTTAGAAGGTCCCTTCCAACTCAAATCTTTCTATGATTCTATGAGTGAATGAGAGCTGTTTTATCAAGCCACTATAATGTTTTAGTCAATTTGCTCCATAGAGCTAAGAATTGAAGGCATGCACTGCTGGTTGTATGGACATGATTTGCTAATACCAATGATTTTGGAGCCTTGGAGGGAAGAGGGGCCCAAGAAAGATGGTTAATATTCAAGGATCACCTCCTCCAAACTCAGGAGTGATGCATTCCAACAAAAATGCCAGGAGGCCTGCATAGATGAACAAGGAGCTCCTGGACAAACTCAAACACAAAAAGGAAGCCTACAGAGGGTGGAAGCAAGGACAGCTTGGGAGGAATACAGAGAAATTGTCTGAGCAGCCAGGGATCAGGTTAGGAAAGTTAAAGCCCTGATAGAATTAAATCTGACTGGGGATGTCAAGTGCAAAAAGAAAAGCTTCTAGTAGAACATTGTTGATAAAAGGAAGACTAGGGAAAATGCGGGCCCTCTCTGGAATGAAACGGGAGATCTGGCTACCCAGAATATGGAGAAGGTGGAGGTACTCAATGACTTCTTTGCCTCAGTCTTCACCAGCAAGTGCTCAAACCTCACCGCCCAAGCCGCAGAAGGCAAAGGCAGGGACCTGGAGAATGAAGAGCTGCCCACTGTAGGAGAAGATCAGGTTCAAGACCATCTAAGGAACCTGAAGGTGCACAAGTCCATGGGACCTGATGAGATCCATCTGTGGGTCGTGAGAGAACTGGTGGATGAAGTTGCTTAGCCAGAAGTCGTGGTGGTCCGGTGAAGTTCCCACTGACCGGAAAAGGGGAATCATAACCCCCATTTTTAAAAAGGGAAAAAAGGAAGACCCGGGGAACTGACAGGCCAGTCAGTCTCACGTCTGTGCCTGGGAAGATCATGGAACATATCCTGCTGGAAGCTATGCTGGGGCACATGGAGGACAGGGAGGTGATTCAAGACAGCCAGCATGGCTTCACCAAGGGCGAGTCCTGCCTAACCAACCTAGTGGCCTTCTGTGATGGAGTGACTACATCAG
>VZTQ01002437.1:0-15209 GCA_013400755.1 Pelecanoides urinatrix
AGGTTAAACCACGACACTCCTGTAACTCCAAAGGATCATCAAAGAAGAATAATTAAGAGAAAACAGCCAATACTCATCCTTTTTTCATTTTAATACTTATTGCTGTGCAAATACATCAACCCTTACCCTGTGGTTTGTAGCACTTTCCCACATAAAGCAGAAAGATATCAGGTTTCATTTAAGCCCTATGTGTTTATTCATTTTGAACTTGAACTAGGATCATATTAAAAACAGATTACAAATCACTTAAGAGCTATTAATGCTTGCCAAAACTAACCTGTGGTTTTAAATCAGAGGAAAGTCAAAGTAAATGAAAAGTAGCATTTAAGTCACTGTAGAAATGTCATGTTACATAAAAAGTGCACAACGTATTTGGCATTTCAAAAAGTACTCTGCAGAATCCCATACACAGAGAGTACTCTTGATACAAACGAATGGAGGGAAGGATTTAGAGTTTGAAGTCAATTGTCTGAGATTCAAAAGTAAGCATTAGTCTGGCAGTATTAGCACACATTTAAACCCGTGCACAGAACTCCTGCTGAAATCATTGAGACACCTGCACAGGTAGATTATTTGCAGAACCAGACACCAAAACTCTTGACCACCTTGAATTTTCAAAAAACTGCTTCAAATTCAATTCACTGTAAACATTTAGATTAGAGGGATCAGTCCAGCAGATAACTTAAAGCTTGCCTTGGCTTCAAGTTTGAAATTAAGTGCATACTTCAGTGATTTGACAGAGGGATTCAAGCACAGCCTTCAATGTTTAGATGAAGTGATGTGACAGTGCAATGGTTGTGTGTTGAGATTAAGAGTTTAAGTACTCAGGGCACTTGACTGGTAAGCAAACAGTAATTCCTGTAACAGATTTTTTGTAATGAGACTTTGATTTTTACAACTTTGTCAGAATTTAAGCAATCGGAGCTAGAAGTGTTGATGGCAGGTGCCTGCTTCAGGCTAGGGCAAAATTCAGATAAAATTATTTATGCTCTTCTGAAACAGTGGTGGACAAAAATCTAAAAAGCTCATGCTCCGGTGTTGACTACAGCTTTTATATTTGTTATTGTTACCTATTGAAGGAAAACATTCTGTGACAAAGCCTTGGACAGGGACTTGAAAATTGAAAGAACACGGTCCCTGTAATTTGTCTTTAATATTTTGCCTTTAATGCAAGAACTGCCCAAATTCAGACAAGCTTTTAATTTCTGAAAGCTGTCTGCCCTACAAGCACATGTGAGAATTTGTTGGCGTAATTCTTACAGACCTTCTTATGACTGACAACATCAGTCCCAGGCTTCAAGGACTGAGCTGGACTTGCACTGAAGTGACCCCCTTCTGTGCAGTGGGCACCAGAGGTGAGAAAATAGAGGAAGTCTTCTATATTCTCAGTGCCCTCCATGTTAGCACCAAGGCAGTGTGAAAAGGAGGAAAAAAACTGACAAAAATGTGGAAGGATCTAATACTATATGTTGGGGAGAAACAAGATGCAATAAGGAAAATGAGTATTGGGATAATAGAGTTAGGGAGGAATCTTAAAGAAGAAATTAGAACCGTAGGTGACATCTCTCAAATGGAGGTATCTCCATTGGAGCTCAGTGCCATTTGCAAAGGAGGTAAGCACTGCCCAGATCAGCGAAGCAAAGCACAAAAGTATCAAATTCTGTATCATCTGGCAGGCCAGCAGGAGGAACATGCAACTCCTGAATCCCAGTCCATGAGCCAGTGCTTCAGAGACAGAGGACTCTGAAAGGAGGACTCCATTCAGACATTTCACACACCTGAGCTTGACATGGTACTTCCATTTTTTAAGAGGGTGACAATCAATGTGTAAAAATGGACATCAAATCTTTAAAGCCATTCTTTAAAACCTTTGAGAATGACAAGGCTAAGCGCTGACATGGGTGGGGAACAGAAGGGAAAGACAGACATCCTTGAAGAGTGTTATTTTCTCTCCCAAGTGACAAAGAAAGCCAATCTGAAGCGTTGCTTACGTGTCTTGAGGCTGTCCCTTGTAAGGTATCACATAGCCCTGCTTTCTTTCTTGTGAAACCTCTGTGTGAGGCAAGCAGTGAAGATGGTTTGTCACAATGTCAGTCCAAGGAGGACAATGAGCTTCATTTTCTCTTTCATCGCATCTAACTGTGGATTATCTTGACCTTTCCCCAGGTCTGGCCAGTGTGAGAGTGAGGTATCTGTAAATTAAGCCAGATAAGGCTGAAATTATATCGGAAGAGCATCTTCAAGCTCTCAAGGACAAGCAGCAACTCTTTCATTTAGGACAGTTTATAGGCTGTTTCTTACTTGAGAGTCTCACTGAATCCTTCAATGTTAATGCAGTGTGGAACCACTAGCCATGATGAAAAGTGTCAGGATTTGGCCTACCTTAAAAATGCATTTATGCAAGGAGCAAATGGCTCTGTCTCCTTTCGAGTGAACATAACTTTGCCAGTACTATTGGGATGCTTTACAAGTTCAAAACCATCAAAAGAAGTGCAGCTCGATGCATGGTTTCGCTTGTTCCTGATGTCCCTTACAAGCTGGGAGATACAGAAAGTGGGTGAAGTCAATCCCAACTCAGCATGGCTTAATCCTGATTTTTATCTCTAAGAGAAGTTGTTGATTCATTGCAATCACTTGCATTATTGATGGCCTCTATTTAACTGTCCCCAAAGGAATAAACAGTGAAATAATTAAGTTTCCTGTTAATTTAAATAAAACTTCCCCAAAGTATCTTAACTAATAAATCTTTACAACTACCTACAAATTTGAAAAATATTCCACCTTGTCTTAAAGACAAAAAAACTGAGGCATTTTCAAAGGCAGATGATGTAACACGCGAACACCAAGAACAGAACCGATTCCTAATCCCCAAGTCCTCTGTGGCTTGGGAGGTCAGAAGCTTGTGGATTGGGAATTATGCCTAACTGCAAAGCAGACTATCCAGAAGAAATAACATACCTTGCACAATTACTATCTTCAACTATGGGTAAAAGCTCTCATTTAGGACTTTGTCTGATGATATACACTCGAAGTAAGAATACAGGAGAAACAGGAGTACTGATGAACATGATCTGGCTTCTGCTCCTGGTGGATAACTGCAAATGCTTCAGACTGTGTCAATGCTACATGCCATAAGCTTTAAAAGCCCTGAACCCCTCCTTTAGTAGCATTATTCCAAAACTGGATGTTGGGATCTTTATTTCTGTTTAGTTATTGATTTACAGTTGCTATTGCTGGAGGCTTCTCCCTCACCCCCTCAAGACAAGGGAACATTTACAGCTTCTCCTGCATCCCCACCCTTTCTTATTTCAGCCTCTCAAATGCTACCTGACAGACTGCAGCAATTGCCCTGTGAATGGTAATTTCCTTACAGAGAGCCTCCCATTTACTCTGACATCTGCCAGCACTCCCTGACACTTGAATAAGCATTAAGACATTAACAGTCTGGCACAGGTTTAAGGGTTTGAATAATAATGTTCTGTGGACTCACTACGCTTACACAGGCAGTCAAAAAAACCCTTGTGCACTAAAATTTGCCATCCTTGGGGCTGGGAAAGGCTGCTGAGGGGGTGACTGCAGCAACAGGTCACCTACATGGATGAACTGCCGCCTTCTGCTATTCCAGACAATGAGGCCTGATCCCTGGGCAGTGATGCTTTGAACGTCTTTCCCTGTACTGCAATACAATTGGGATCTGGACTAAAAGAAACAGAATCACTGGTTTGGGAAAATAACAGGAAAGAGCAAACAGAAACAAAGTAAGTCTTAAGTCTTTGGGGAGGGTAGGGGGAACCAAAGCCCCAGATTAAAACAAATAAACCATCTCTTCCCAAGACCAAAACCTGAGGGAAGGGGTTGAAAGAACNTCAATCCTTCTTCTGAATTTTGTAATGTTCATAAACCCTCCCTGAACTGCTGAACTGGAATTGGAGAGCTTTGAACTGCCTTTGGAGTGCAGAGTCTTGTACTGCAAGTATCACAAGGACAAAATAGTCTCCATTTTAACGGATTATCAAAATGAGAAAATGATCCTACTATGTTTGCTTAAAGTTTATACTAGCACTTGGTTTCTTTCTCTTGTGTGTGTGCCTAGCATGTAGCCAGTCCAGGACTCTGGTATAATGGATGATCTATCAGCTTGAAAGATGTTCTCTTCTGTCACTTCTAACCATACCAACCACGTCAGACTATGTCATGGAGGAAATTCATCCTTTTAACCTACAGCAGTGATGGCTTTTAGTCAAACCTCAAAGCACAGGTTACAATAAGAAGCTTCTGTACCAGATGACTTGCAGGAAACCTGGTATGCCTCCCAGATGTTTAATAAACTTGACGGTGCCCTCTCAAAATTTTTGGCTAGACTTCCGTCACCTCTACCCACAACCAGTGCACAAAGGATTCAAAGACTTCACAAACCACAACTTTTGTTTTGAAGTATGGATAAAGTATGCACACACATTTCTCCGTGCTTGCTATTTTGTGAAGGGAGCTGGTATATTTTCCATCATTATGTGCTGCAAAATAGGCTTATAGTTCAACCGAAAAGACAAGGAAAATGAAGCAATGTCCTGAAAACTATGCCTTTATGAAAATAATGCCTTTATTACTTCAAAGGTGTTAGTTCAGTTGCAGGTCAGTAAAGAAAAATGAAGACTTATTATGAATGAAAGCAGTTTGACAGCCTACGTGAAAGGAATTTGGTGGATGACCTCTGTCAAGTTCCAGGGAATGAATCCACATTTTCAAAACTGTCACCACAGCATCCAGCAGTTGCATGGGGAATGGCTTTCCTATTCTGCAAGTATTTGTAAGATGTCAAAAATCCCTCCCAAACCAGAACACAAATTTGAAATCACCCCCCAAAAATATGCATGTTCATGAACCAACAATCCCAAACATATTTCAGACTGAAAATTTTATTTATATAGTTTTTAAAAGCTTAAATTTCAAATTCAAAATTTTGTATTATTTAAAACCTTATTTAATAAATTTAACCAAGGTGTGAAAACAAAGGTTGGCTTGAAAAAAAAAAACCAACCAATTTTTAACATTCAGAAATAACTAAGTAGAAAATCCCAAATATTTTTCAATTCTCCCCCCCCAAAAAGGTTATCAGATTGTTTTTGCACAAACTACCCTTTTTGCTAACAGTTCTTAGTTTTGCAAATTTGTCTGGTCAAGAGGGGGAAAAAAGTGTCACTGGAAAATTTCCTAATCTCTCCACTTAATTGAAAGGTTGCCTGCTGTCTTCCCAGCTGTTCCCTTCCAGCTTCCAGTGGAGAGGAGGATTACAAAGCTCTGCAGAATAAAACCTTCCTGGAGCCCTCCCCCTGGTGCAGACACATGTAACGGATCAGCTACTACACCCAAAGCAAGAAAAATAGTTGGCGCTCAGCCTTCAACCCCTTTTTTACCATGGTGTATGTCTCCCAGAAAGCTTGGAACAACAGTTTCTGAGCTCATAGACTGCAGGAGGTACTATCCACCAGGCAGGACATACAAGGCAGAAAACAAAACTAAGCAAAACAAAACCTTCTCCAGCTACAGGTAGAAGCCCTGGCTATGTATCTGTCTATTTGGATAGGCATCTCTCCCTGCACAAATCTGCTAAGAGTTTCCTTTCCTGAAAAAAAAAATGGCGGGGCAGGGGATAGAAACTGTTACTATTGATGTTTTTTCTGCTGTTATTCTCTGCAAAGAGTTGCCATTGAGTCAATACTTTTGATGGGCAGAAAATGGACACATAAAAGTCTTGAAGGAAACAATGAAGGGTTAGTAGTTTATACTGATATCATTCGACCCTTCAGTGTTTCATTCTATTAAGCAAGTAACAGTAATTTGAAAACTGTTTAAATGTGACTTCATGCAACAGAAATGGCTTCAAAATAGCCGTTCTTGAAACAGAATAAACAGTGAATGCTTCAATTCTTGTCTAAATATGGTTTAGCAGGCATATTTTTACATCCATGATAGGCTGCAACTCTCATCTGCTGTGTCAGTTCACTAGCTTTCAATGACAGTTTGCTTTTTCCCCCTCTAACACCATAATAGAAAGGAAAAGCACTCTGCCAGAAACCAAGATTCAGATTCTGAAAACTGTTACGCACACGCTCAACATTAATAGGAGCTGACTTGAGAGAGAGATCCTCATTAAACATTTACACAGTACTTCAGATGGAGCATGTGAGTACAGGTATATAAGACACAGGCTGAAGGGAAGGATGTGTATGCTAAAGAGTGCAATTTCTTCCTCAGATTTACAATAGTATTTAAATATTATTGCTTTATTATCATCTACTTACCAGACATGTACTACTTTATCAGAGCATAACCTCAGCCAAGTAAGATGTTTCTCGTCACCTCTGACTTTAATGCTGGGATGAACAACACTGCATGACAGGCAATTAGGAGAAATTCATCAGAAAACTACTTTTAAAAAAAGAGTGGCTTTGAATCTAATTTTGTCTTTTTAAAATTAATTCCTGCCTCTCTGTTGTACCTAAATGGTGGTATAGCCATAGTGTCAGAATTAGACAACAATAGTTAAATGAAGAAATTATTATGAAAGGATCTGAAAACAAGCCTCTGGAAATCAGTAGTGCCACAATTTCCAGTCTTCTGGGTTACTGGGGTAACACTATACTCACCTTTCATATTGCAACAAAAGCCAGAATTGTCCTGCCATTTTTCAGCAATTCAGTTCAATTTGCCAGCTCCAAAGATTTTATCAGAAACGTTATAGCATGAAAATATTTGCTTCCTTGCATTGAAAGAAATTTTATAAAGCAAAAAATCTAAGGTTTCCTTCATTTGGTTTTACCTAAGTTTCATGTCTAGAAGAAGCACATATATATGACCCAAATGTATTTTTAAGGCTCAAAAAGGCATGTAAAAATAACCCTATTTTTACATCAAGATATTTCAACTCATCTGTCATTTGTTTGGGAGAAAAAAGAGGCAGAGAAGGAGGTTCTAGGTGTTATCCACGATACCCTCATACCTTTCACAACCTATGTAGTAGGCCTTGTTTTAGGCATAGGAAAGCGCAGCTGGCAAAACACATCTACTCTGGTTTCTTTTGGATCATGTGGGAAAAAGATTCTGTGATTTTTTAAAGTGATTTCTATTTCATATTTCAAAGTAAATAAAATATTTTCACAAAATAATTTCCATGTGCTTCCAGTTAGAGAATTTCAATACAACATTGATTTTTACCCATTAGTCAAATAGTCAACTGTATATCAGCATAGCTCTCTAATTCTGAAGAATGAGCATGAATTATTGTATTGATCAAGAGCCTGGCCTTTACCTTCCTTTTTCCAGCATAGGGAAGAATTTCCCTAAATTCAAATTAAGAAATATGTACAGATTGCTGAGGATAATCTATGTAAGAGAGTACTTCCTCCTGCAAAATTAATAACCATTCTTTGAGGGCAGGATTAATTTAACAGTAGGCTTAGACGTAATTCACAATGCCAAATGAGCAGGTGGCATTCTACATAGTCATGCAGAAGTTTCTGCCTTTCTTGGCAAACAATAATGTTTGATATCATCAAAGCCAAAAGGGTTTTTGCTTTTGCTGAACAGTCAACACTGGCTCCTATTTCCAAGGTCTCCTTCCCTTTTCTTCTTCTGTGTACGGACAGGGACATATGGGCCTTGTTTTGCGTTACTCACTCACACAGATTAGAGGTTATCCTTAAAAGTATTCTGACTACGGCAGCACAAAGCTCTAAGAAGGTTCCCACTTCTTAAGAAATGCCCTCAAATATTATGCTTTGGGAAAGGGAAGGAGGGAGGGCATTTGGATAAACAAGGACTGGCTAAGGAAGAAATCCAACCACAGAAGCAACAACAAAACTCCAGGCTGCAGAAGATAATTAACAGAGATTGCAGTTCCTAAGAGGAAATCAGAGGTCATTATGTACAGTTGTCACTAAACCATTTTATTGCAGTTTAAGCTCTGTACAGCTGTGTTGTAATCAAACAGGAAGAATGCCAGCAAGAAACAGTGTGAAATCCATGTGCATGAAAGTCTGCTAAAATTCTCTGGGTCGCCTACATAGAAAAACCCCAAGCTTGTACTGAGCAGCTTCAAAACCACAGGCAGGTAAGTGATTACATACTGTTTTCCTAGAGTATATGACAGATTAGTGGACTCCAGTTTTGTAAACATCAGGGGCCTTGTCCACCCCACAGAGGATATAAATCAAAACTGCAGAAAACCACAAGTGAATGGTGTGTATCTGTCAGGAAGAATGGACAAAGGAAAAGATGTTTCGGGAAACCTTGGATATAATATTGCCAATGGGTATTGATAGCTCTAATGAACTAGAGAGCAAGGAGCAATGTTGTTTTACCTTGTTCTGTCACCAATGCTTTCTGTAGCTGTACGTGCATCATTTCCCTCCTATGCCCCCATTTCCCTTTTTCTGTTTCCTACAGGATAAGCCCGTCAGTGTAAAACCAGCTTATTTCTATGTAGCTGTCAGACAATCCACAGCTCCAAAGTAAGGGCATCATCATGCACACAGATTTCAATGTGCTTTCAAAAAATAGAACCAGAAATGAAAAAAAAAAAATGCTGAACCAGTTTCTAACAGTTAGGAGAACGTTTATGAGCATCCTTTACAACAGCAACCACCAGACTTCACAGCATCAAGACAAGCTGCAGAGTACCAGTAGGACATAGCCTCTTGAAATAAAAACAATGCTAGCAAGGAGGGGTGGTGGTTATATCATCAGTGAATGATCATCCCAATAGTTTTAATTATTTAATTTGATCAGAGAAGGAACTCTGGATTCTGGTATCCTACAATGCCATGGAGTTTGAGGTGAAAACCACAGAATTCATATTTCAGTAAACATCATGGAGAACAATATAGCATGACTATAATAAAAAGAACCTACCGGCTTTAGCCCTATGGGATTTCTTTCCAGAATTGTTTACCAACAGACCTCCCCTGCATTCTACAGAATAGACTCTGCTTTCATTTACCTGCACACAACCTCTGCTACAACGGTTTTCCCATTGTGAGTCTTGAAGGTCTGCAGGTGATGCCCATAAAGGGGAACAGAATTTGTCCTTCTGTATTGCTGAATGACATAATATAGGCCCATTTGGGCTGAGATATCAGTCACTGAAGAGTGAACTCTTGGTGACACTCATTTTTAGAGGCCATTTCAAAGAAGCTACAGGTGTGAAGAATTCTGATAGCCTGGAAGCTAGAACGAGTAGTAAGATGTAAAGAAGTTCAACTGGTGTTAAAACTGATATTTATAACTAAGTCCTGGGGGCTGAAAGAATATTCTCTCCTCTTCTCCCTTCCATAATTCTTCTATATACTAACATCACCCTGAGTGGAAGAGAAACTGCAAACTCAAAAACATTGACAAGTAGAAGAGCCTTTTGTTGTAGGAGCCCATAACTTTAAAGGGCAGCCAGTGCTGCAACAAATCACCCATCTGCAGTGTGGTTGATATAAAAATTACTTCAGAGAGCCAATATATGGACTAAAGGTATTAATTTATTATTATTAAATAATGTGGCCAGAAAGCCCTTCATAAAAATTCATGACTCCGGCAGCTGGTCCTAGTTGCCATGAGACTTCTTGTGTGTTCTGCTATGAAAGGCAGAAAAAACAAAACCATACTCCACGTCTCATCAAAAGACGTGTGCCTGATTTTACTTAAATTGAAAAAGAAAAGGCTCCCATCACCACTCGTTACAGAGATGGCTTTTCCATCATATACAGCTCAGGAGCATCATTCTGATCTGCTCTACTCTCCATAGGATCAGGCAGCAATGGACTTTAAACATTATGATCAGGCCCAGCAGAAGCAACCCAGAAAGCTTTAGGGGTTTTGCTTCATTCATCCAAAGGAACAAAAACCTCAAAGAGGCACTGCTACTAGTATTGATGTCTTAAAAATTGTTCAAAATTTTTACTCAACAATAAGCACAAATCTTTACTGAGGAATATAAAAATCATGTCATATGGTGGTACACAAATAATTCCTTTCTTGTCAAGGCCTTACAAACATTTCTTTTTATACCCCTCTGAAGTTGTTCAAATTGATCTGCTTTAAAGGGAAGCTAAAAATACCCAGGTGAAGCAGAGGGACATAATTTCGCAAATTGCCCTATTCAAACAATAAGAAATAAATGATAAAGTTTAATTAAAGTTTAATCCAGCACATTAACCAGCCCACCTCTCCAAACACTCTTTAGAGATTACAGCTCACTATTAACACAGTCAGAAACTAATAATCCATAGGAGGAATGAAGACCATGGCTCCCACACCCTTCTCCTTCATGGGTGGATGGCTGGGTCCTGGCAGGAGCAGTCACTGAGGGTGCCCAGTTGCTTCCTCAGAAACACACTGCTCAAGAGATCATTGCTCTCCTAGCTGGAGTTAAGACACTCTCTTAGCTGGACATCTTGGAACTAGGTATCTGTATCAGGAAAATACATACCCGTGAATCATTTAAGCATTTTTAAGCTCTGGTCTTCTAACGCTGAGGCTGATTTGCTAATGACAAGGCCATCTTCCCTTCCAGAGACAAAGAGGGTCACAGACTACAAGCTGCTGAACATGATAGCCTAGATCAAGACAAGGACCATGAGTTTCTACAACTCCTGGGAGTTTTCCTTCCGCTTTATGTGTGCATTTCCAAATCTGGCTTGCATCCCATATGTAAGTTTACCACACTGCCTTGGATAACATGTTTCTTCTTTCCATACATTTCCCTGTCTCTCCTTCCCTCACCACCATGTGTTATTAATGCATATCTGTGGAATAGCTAGCTACCAGTGCATTTCTGAAAATCTCTTTCCTGGCATTTCATTGTTTTATTGGCAAGTGCAATTGAAGCAAAAAGAAAAATGATGCAACGCAACAGGAGAGCTCTTTGTTTTCAATTCAGTAGCTGGCAGGCCAAAAATGTGCTTGGATCAGTAGGGGTTTCCTAGCTGAGAACTGGCTTCTGCCTAGAAGCTGTGTTGCTAGAGTACAGAAGGTCTGGAAGACTAGAATGGTTTTGTTTTGCCCTCCCAAACTGTCCTTTCCTCCGTGGTTCTCATGTGCCTTTTTAATAGGAGATTTGTAACCAATGGAGAACAATTTACTCCTGTTTATACCAGCATTAAAATTCAAGAAGACAGACACTTTCAGAGAAGGCTTGCTATAATTAAAAGATTGCTTTCTCCTCCTCTAGTTTGTGGCATTGCTGTAACAATGACTATTATTTTTAATACTGAGATACTGAAAATTTCCCATCTCTCAAAGTGCTTTCAACAGACAAAATGCACTAACTTAAAGAACTTACCATGCTGGAATTTAGAAAACACCACAGGAAAAGAAAACATCCTTTTAATTGACATTTTACCATTTGTTAAGTCTAGAATAGCTATACTGATGAGAGATTCAGCATAATGTAAATTATTATTATTTTACTGATGTCAGTGTTTCTGATATTTTAGGACATTAGTGGTCATTCAGCTACTGTTTCAGAAACAAGAAAAGTCTTGTTATTCTGCAGAAAATATAGAGAACTACATGTGGTGGAATTCCTATGGAGTTATTTTCATTGAAACACGATAGCTTATTCAAAAGCAATTTTTAAAAAATAATCTGCTGGCTGGGATTTTTCAAAGCTTTCTTTAATTGACTGTACTTATAAACTTTTTCATTTGCAGTAATTTTTTTTTGGTGAAAATGGTAATACGGACAATGGAATTTCAAGTCACACATGCTTCTGAGTTTAAAAATCGTGCAGCACATGAAAAAATGATACTATTAAAATTGTTCAAGAATAATTGAAGCAACTTCAAAAACTGCAATCTTTTCCTACGTGGTACTTTTCAGCAGCTCTAAATGGAGCTAACCGGTTTTCTGTGGCATATGCAACTAGGCAAAGAGAGGTGCAGGGGCTCATAAAATGCAGTATTCTTTGGGATATATTTTTTATTAATATACACTAACAAGATAAAATTTAGCCGCTACTCCACCAAGCATCAGCAAAGTGAGTTATGTAGCTTTTTTCTGAGAAAGATCCACAGTGAAACCAAAGTCTCAACCCTCCTCTGCCTCATGCCTTGCAAAGTCATTACTGCCTTTGCAAAGCAGACAGACAAACCATTCCTTAAGTACAAAAAATTGGGGATGAGAGTTCTGAAGCTACCATAAAAAGTTACATCACCGTATAAAACTATAGGGTACGCTGCAACAGACCGCTGAGTCCTTCACATACAACTATCGCCTATGTGCAAGAAGGGAACTCTGAATTCCTGGTTCTAAAATTGTACCACAGAACAGAAAAGGTGATTTCTCTGCTTCTAATGGGATCATGGTCTCCAGCCATTTCCTGAGACCATCCATAGTCCTGCAGAAGTAATGAGAGAGAAAAACCAAGGAAAAGCAACAATAGGGAGGAGCTGAATCCTGACTAGAAGCGAAGTGTTTACATTCTGTGGCAATCAGTTATCTTTCCCTAAGTAAAATGGCCTGTAGTCTGTAGAACACACTGGGGAAGCCTTCTGGCTAAGGGATTATATGAAGGCTTCAGAGCAGTTAAGGGACTCCTAGAGAGTTGGAGCTGAATTCCTGCTTCTGGAGGATGACTATCTGTGTGAAAGACGTGCTGGCTCTCCCTAATGCCGCAGCTCAATCTGCCCACATTCAAGCAGATTTCTTTCTCTTACTCTTTGTGGGGACATATGGATTCAATCAGTGTCCTGATCCCTCTGGATATCACATACTTGCTTTGCTCAAGTTTTACCATCCCACCACACACTTCCTTTGAAAGCCTGCCTCCCTCTCTGTTGCTCACTTCTTTCAGTTTAGTAGTTCCCAAACTCCGTCTGTGTTCTGGGCACAAAGGGAAAGTTTTATTCCTGCAACCCAGATCCAAACTGAACAGCACATTCTCTTTGCCACTGTGATGCTGCAACATTGGTTGGCTCCCAGGATGTGAGATATGGTGGGGCTTAATGGCTCTAAGTCCCATCATTAATGCTTCATAGTCTTTACAGCCAACCTTGGGCATGAATACTGTCCTTTAGCTAAGGCTGGTTTCTTCAGTAACGCCAAAGAGCCAATCTGGACATGCAGGAAATGGAAAAACACCTGGGAGACGAACCTGCTTTTGAAGTAGTCATGCCCAGAGCTGTGAGCTCTGAGGGATTCTGTTTTGCTCAGTCTCAACAGCTTCCAGCCCTGCTTGGGCGTGGACATGGCAAGCTGCTTTATTAGTGACAGTGCACATATAATCAGCACCAAGGTGAACTGTGCTTTCCCCCGAGGTACTGGCTCAGTTTCTCTCCAGTCTTCAATCAACAATTGCCTCCCAATAACCCTGGTAAGTCCCATGCCAGCTGCCTTCACCACAAGTAACTGCCACTGCTATGCACAGCACAAAGAGGAAATGATGAAATAGCACACTAATTACAAAATACACTTATTCCGTAGAAAGCGATGGAAAAATTTGCTAGACAGCACAAAGGCAACTTTCAAAATTTTACTGGGCAAAGAAACCCCACCCCCTGCCCAACAACCTCATTTCCCCCTGCGAGCTTAAAGCTGCATCTGCCAGCATATGGACTGGATACAGATTGTCTTGTGTAGGCTTAAGGTGCTTTAGCGAGTTCTCCAGCTAGGAACAGGTGCTTCTTTCTAATGCCCCTTCAAGTAACATATGGGCTTCAAAGAAAATTCACCAGGATTTGCAGACCTCACTCTTGTAGCTATGTCTAGTTGGACACTATAGGGAAACCCATCTGTGCCAACTCCTAAGTTCCCTTTGTTTGATACTGCAACTACCATCGTGACAGCAACTACTGCAGTGCAGACTAGAGCTCCTGTTTTGAAGTCGATGTAGGCTCCATCTATCCCTAGGACTCTTGAGGTGTAATAAGGCTTCCAGAAGTTTAAAGAGTAAATTCAGGAGTTAACTGCTTTGCATACATCCAAAACTCTCTAATGCTGTTCAGGATTGAAGTACAATTCCTCACACTCTTTACTCCTCACCTTATTTTTCAGAGTTCAACTATGACAGCTAAATGGATTTAGCAAAAGTACACCTAAGTGTCTGAGGAGGCTTCATAAATCTTGGCATGATGTGTGAGCTGATGGCAATTGGATTATGGATCCTCACCTTCCAAGGAAGAGTGTCAAACTGGGAAAGCGCAACCTGATGAATCAAACTCAGACCTACAGACTATCTGATCCTGTCAGATCCATCTGGTTTACAGGCATGTAAATCCAGTGATCAAATACAAAATACCCAGCCTAGAAAGAGTATTCTTTATTTCTCATTCCTGCTATAATGGTTCCCAGACTCTCCTTCCTAGCAGGAGGGGAAGGGGGCAGACAGTCTTCTTTTCCGTATTATTCCAAAGGCAGGTACCTCTTTTCCTGCCTTTGGAAGGAAAAGAGATGAAAGGTTTCTTTTTCTTGCCTCCAGGCAGAGACCACTAAACAGATTGTAAATAATGCAAAGTTTATCAGAAAATTCAATTTAATTAAAATTGAGTGGTCTAATCTCCCAGATAAACTAAGTTATATAACTCAAAAAGTTACATTCTGCATCCTTTCCACAGGGATATTTTTGTCTTTTTCCGACACTTGCATCACATTCATTGCATTACCACTATCATCAGAAAGCTTCTCTATCTATACAGTACCTTGCTGTCCATAATTTCCTTCTCGAAAATGATCAGCAAGTGATCAGCAAGTTCATTGGAGTGAGCTCACTCCAATAATTTCAGGGGCAAAAGTCTTGGATGAGTCTCCTCACCAGCAAATAATTCTTCATTTTATGTCGTCTGCTATATATTGAACAACCACATACAAGACAGTACTGAAAGACCTTTATCTCTGTAGCTCATATCACCAATTACAAATTGGGATGAAAACATCTTACTCATGAGGGTAAATGAACTGTACGTCACCAGAAGAACTTCCCAAGAAAGGAACTGCTGGCAAACAGAGCCACTGTGGGCCTGTGCTCAAACGTTACAGGCGGCAGGCAAACCCCCTCCTTGCCCGCCTCGCCTTCCCAGGTTCCTCTGTACAACAGGTATGAGGTTCTGGATGTGGAAGGCTGTCGTGGTTTAACCCCAGCCAGCAGAAAATAAATGCCACGCAGCCGCTCACTCACCTCCACCCCCCTCCCCCCCTCCCAGTGGTATAAGGGAGAGAATCGGGAA
>VZTQ01002440.1:0-12862 GCA_013400755.1 Pelecanoides urinatrix
GTCGCCAGCAGGCCCGGTGCCATTTATGTGCTTTGGTACAGAAAACAAGCATAATCTAAATTATTTTTTGTTTTCTTGAAATGTTGATGAACCAACTAAACTCACGTTTAATCAAAGGGCTACTGGCACAAAGCTTTTGTAGCCTGGTCATATATTAAGGAAGGCACTTTTTCACACAGGTGTAGAAGATTAGACTGAAACTCAGGAAACTTGTGTTTTATTTCTGATTATGCCACTGATGAGCTTAGAACCTCATGTAGTAATACGGTATTTACCCCAATCATTATGTAACTCTCCAATATGTTCCCCTTGTCAGATACTGAACGGTCCCCACCAGCAGGAGGGAAATATTGTATCCACTTTTCTCATTACAGCTTGGGTAAGAAGCGTTATCCCAACTGCTGGAATTCTCAACCTTGTCTTGATTTGCAGGCAACCGAGGGGTTTGTTTGCAACACCACTTTGGCTAAATCAGTTAATCCTGGCAGAAAAAGCATGCACCTCCTCCTAAAGTTTTCATAATACAAACTTCATTCAACACAGGTTAAATCTAAAGAGAGGGGGGAAGAAAAAAAAACACAGAAAGTAATTTCTTAATTAAAAATTTTAAAACAAAGCTACTAAAGTTACAAATATTCCAATAAAAATGCCACTCTAGATTGTACGTTACACTGAAGTTCCTCAGTAGTTACCAGTGCTATAGGTAATTTATAGAGCTGGCAATCTAGCTCCCTCTCTACCCATCACCTTTGGTAGGAACCTGGCCCTAGTATCATGAAGTTCTTTTAGCAGATGTGACTATTTTCTCCTCCTCTGGGAACATACTCTGAGATACCAAGTAGAAATGAATGAACACTAACTCTTACCGTATTTTCCAATCACATATTCCTTCCAGCCCGAGCAGCCTTCTTGCCATACACAAGATTTTTATAACAAATACTTTAGAAATCATATACCATAAGAAGTGTTCATTGTAAGCATGTTTTACTAGTTTCATAATTCCTAGCTCTCTACTGGCTTTTCATAAAAACTATATCCACATGTAACACATTACTGACAAAGATGACAGCATCGGCTTTAAAAGTGTTTCCTATATTTCAAAATACCACCTTTGTCAGCTTTGCTGCTCTAACCACTAAAAAACATTTGCTGTGTCTCAATTATCTGGCCTGTAAAATAATAATACTGACCTACTAGTGAAATAGAAATACATGTCCTTTTCATTTTTCCACACGCTAGATTTCCAGAAGATATACCTTACCTGAAATCCAGAATCCAGGATCCTGACTGGCTTGCAATTTCACAATACCGGCAGCTGGTATAAACTGGCATAGCTCCAATACAGTCAAATGGGCTTGATAAGGTGAAAGTACATTCCTTACTGAAGTAGCCAACTCAAATAAAAAATGGGGATTTGAGAAGAATTTCCACTGAATTGTAATTGCGTTCTTTCATACATAGTGCAATAGTTACTACAAAGTAGTAACTTTTCTCTTTAAAGAGAAATACTTTTCACCTGAGCTTTTAAATTCTGCAAACAGAACAAATTCATCCACGTTCCCCAACAGGCAGGTAAATAGGACACAGAAAGTGAAATCTTTACTGAATTACTGGCCTCACTGAAGTCAATGATAACAATTCCTTGGTTTTGTAAGAATTTCACCACATTAGATTTCCCATAGGAAGATTACACAGCATATGGTAGAGCTCTGTGTCATTATGTTTGATAATAGTAACAATAATATAAAAATATATCGGGGATCCCAATACACAACTGTTAGTGACATATATTCTGTAAGCTGCAACCACACTTCAAAGCGTTTGTCCTAAAGCTCAGAACTAAACCAACTAAATGTTGGGCCTAACCAACCTGATTGCCTTCCATAATGAAATGACTGTATTTGTGGGCAAGGGGAGGGCAAGTATTGTCATCTACATTGACATTAGCAAGGCCTTCATTGCAGTCACCCCATGGCACCCTTGCAGAGAAACTGGGGAGGTATGAACTGGATGGCTGAACCACAGTGTCAGTGAGAAGCTGGATGGGTCTTTTGGCCCGAAGGCTAGTGGTCAATGGTTCAAAATCTAACTGCAGCCAGCTACAAGTGGTGCCCATCTCCAGTCAGTCAATTTTGGGGCTGATCCTGTCTAATGCCTCATGTTTAACATCAGTGACCCAGATGATGGGACAGAATGAGCCCTCCTGAAGCCCATGGAGGGGCACCCAGCTGGGCCAAGTTGTTGATACACTGGAGCAGCCATTCAAGATGACCTCAAAAAATGGGAGTGGGCTGACAGAAATCTTATGAAGTTTAACAAGAAGTGCAGAGTCCTGTACCTGGGATGGGTCAATTCTATGAGCTGAATTAACAAGGTAGCCAGCAGGTACAGGGATGTGATTATTCCCCTCTGCTCAGCACTCACAAAGCCACATCTGAAATAACATGGCTCTGGTTTTGGGCCCCCAGTACACAGAGGAAGATCAACAAGCTGGAGTCTGTTCAAATCATATACTTACAGCATTGATAGCCTAAATTTCTATGAGCAATCTAGAGTCATTTTATAGCTTATAGAGAGCAAAAGGCATTTCTCAGCTGTAATTCATCTCACCCTAAGGTAAACATTTAAGGTGAATTGTGATCTAGGAGTACCTGTTCCTCTCCAATGACTTCAAAAGGATTTCACACAAATTGCCCAGATACCAATAGCCACATTTGACACATCTAACACTATCAGAGTAATCCCCCAAGGTGTCTTGATTACACAGGAAAAAAGAGAGATCATTTACAGAGTAAATATCAGCATAAAGTCTGAACTCCACTTTTTATCCAATTTTGACCAAAGTTAAACACGCCAACCACAAAACTGAGCTCAAAACTTTTGCTTGGGAAAAGAAGCAAACATTAAGCTCAAATACAATTGTACTTTCCTCCTCGAGATGAAAAAACATAAAATTAAAATTCTAGATATAAAGAGAAAACTGAGAAGTACTAATATGCCAATATTACAGGAATTATTTTTATAACATTAAATGCATAGATAAGATGATTTGTACAAACTCTTACCAGAACAGTAGAGAACTCTTATCAGAGTTCTCGAAAAATCTTATCTGCATGTCTGTGGACCTCTAAGGCAGTGACTGTGGGGTTTCTGTATCTCATCTATTTATAGGGTCTTTAAGCTCGTTAAGAGATTAAAAAAAAGACACACAAGCCATTTAGTGCATGTAATCTCTTTGCCATTTCTGCAAATGGCACCACATTATTTGTAGATTTGTAAGTGTAAGGACACAGATGTAAATCCACTCCCTAGCCATTGCATTACCCCCAGCAATGCTTGTACTAGTGCTCTAGTCTGGAGAATCATTGCCTGTTCCTAAAAAACACAACCAACACATTGAGTTTTTAGTATTATGTTACCACCTGCCGGCAGCACCAGAAGCTGCCAAAGCTTCCAGAATTCCTGCAATACTCTCACTGCACACATGAAAACACATCAGAGTGAAAGTGTGAGGTTATCAGGATCACCTGAAGCATCTAACGTAAATATCACACTGACCGAACTGCCCTGCTGGAAACGTACCTTGGGGCACTGCTGCATAATTTGACGTTGGCATCAGGTTGCGTGTCTTGAAACCAGTGATGGGCTGATTAAAACGTTTACCAAAATTATGTCGTCAACTGTGCTCAACATCTCGAATGATTTACACTGTGGAACACCAATGTCTAAACTGTTTAAAGGACCAAATATTGCTTCTCATTTCCCGTGGTTCCCACTCTGACATATCCATATCAAAACAAGACCTTTGTATCTTTTCTCCCCCAATGCCCTGGCTCCCACAAAGAGGAAACGATGACATGGGGAAGCTGGAGTGTGCTGCAGCTGAGACAAGTGGGACACCAAGAGCACAGGGCTTGTCCCATGTACCCCAGCACTCAAAACAGAGAGACTGGAAAGTGCGTAGAGGCCAGAGCCTTCTAATGAGAACAAATCACTGCCCTACCCCAAGAACCGATGGTCATCAGGATAACGCTACAGGTCTCAGCTACCAGAAATTCACATCTCAAATGTCTGGCATCATACCTGTATCACTTTTGTAAAACCTACATTTTGCTTGAACTTTGCTTCCTCTTGCTGGATCTAGTGAAAAGATTACAAGTTTAGAAGTATATCCATTTTTTCCCACCACACTGAGAGGTGTTTCCTCTCCATACAGACTTTGATTTCTCTCACATCCTCAGGCCAAGCTACAGCTGCACACTGGAATATGTTAAGTCACTTGAATTGTATTCAGGGTTGGCAGGAGGTTAACCAGTTTAGGGGAAAGAGCACTTTTTTGCATGTCAATGCTCCTAGCATTGGAGATAATTTTATTTTATAAAATAATTATATATGATTTTATTATATTTCTTGGTGTTATTTCAGAGAATAGAACTATATTTCTATCGTTGCAGCACACACATTCATATCTGAGCCATGCCTCAATTACTGAGCTATGATAATGCTGGCAGTGGAACTACCGTAGCACCAAGTACGCTGCAAGTTTGTTTAATGGCTGTCCTCCTCTGGAGGAATTGGTGGTATTGGAAGTCTAACTTCCATTTGCCTAATAACGACTATGACAACCTAACAGATGTAAGATCTGCTGAGCATAACTGAGGAGCACCTCCCTGTAAGATCTTTTTGTTTTGAGATCATTCAAAAGGAGCAAACAAAATGAAGATCATGAGATTCTGTAGGTCATCTTCAAAAACTTCAGAATTTACTGAAAGGGGGTTTAACAAATTCAGCACAGAAACTTTGTCGTTTCCCCATGATGAGAACTATTGTAAGGATGTGATGATAATATTGTATTTAATACTAAATTTTGATAACAAAATTGAAACAGATTTTCTAATAATGAAAATGGAAAAAGCCTGTATCTCAAAGGGAAATCTAGCCCAAGATACCCTTGTGAGTACTATTGTCACAAGTTCTGCCATTTCTTTTTAGCTTATGAACAAACCCTCAGGTGAGGGGAATACATTTTCACATTAGCTGATTGCCGCTGTTTGTCCAAATCACAAGGCTACCATCAATCAGAAAATAATATAATTTAATGCCTAGAGGTAGTAAAAAAAACTATTTAATAGAAGACATTTTTCTCTTCCTTGTGAAACATCTGTAATAAATTACCCATTTTCCAGGCAGAACTATTCAGGAATGACAATGTATCACCAGGCTGGCTTAAATATGAGAAAACCGTTCACACTGTGGAACAGCAAATATCCATTTGGGGATATTAAACAGAAGGAAGGTAAAGAAGATTCTCCAACTACTAATGAACTTGCAGAATTTGCTGTGAGGAAAGAAAGAATTCAGTATTTGAATTTCGTCTGTAGAAGGAGCATGAAGAACCTCTGAGACACAAGGGATACCACCACCATCTATAATCATGTAAAGCAATCGTGATTACATGACAAGCACAGCTTGTCCAGATTTGCAGAACATATTCTGCACAGCTTTTGGTAACTGTGCAAAGCCACAAGCCTTAGAGCATAGAATTATGTGAAAAGGCAATTCCACCTTTGTCTGAAACTCCATATACTGGTGAATTATCTGAAGCATCATACACAGAGCTACAACAATACGTTAGTCATGTAACCACAGACAGAGGCCTGACAAGTTCATCACAACAACGGACATAAGGGTCCTTGCACTAACTCTCATCTGCCACTGGAGAAGAAGCAAATATCAAAAATATTCCCCATTTTTAATAGGAACTCGATAACTGTAATGCAATAAAAACATATGAATGAGTTTTTCCATCATATATAACTGATCCTGAAACTTTATCTAGAGAGTAACATTAAAATAGGAACCTTGTCTCGCATCCCTCTAAGATCCGGACACCCTGTTTAACAGGGACCATACAGGCAAGTTTGTGGGTTTTGCCTTTTTTTTTTTTTTTTAGTATATATATCATGCCTTCTTTCATCACAGCAAAATGCAACAAAAACATACAATCTTTGTGGTGTATGAATGCAAGGCGTCAAGTTATTAACTGTTCTTCTTCCATGGCACTATTATGGGATGTTTTCAACAGAAAATACATTGGTCACTGGTTGTGCTTATGATACTTGCTAGCTAGTGGCCAGACACTGCAAAAGAGGTGGTCAGCTTGCAGAAGGCCCTTTCCATACTTCTGAAAAAGGTTCAGATATGGGAAATGAGCATAAGCCTTATCAAAATTCTTAAGTCTCACCTTCCCATATCTCAAATTAAGAGCCAGTGGAAAGTTAATGCAAACCACAGAGTTGAAAGACCCTGCAGTAATTAAAGTTGATTTACCCTTCTCTGATAAAAATCAGCTCAGGACACAGTAGCCTTTTATAATTACAATTCCAACTTAAGCTGTGCTTGGACATGAAGTTAAGGTTTTTCCCCCTGTAAGTGTAGGTTGATCATTATGGAAACTGTTAACTTTTCCAGGTGGTGCCAGACCTTGTCCAGCTGGCTCAGTTTCACTTAACTGGAAGAAGTTCTTACCTGCCTCAAAGTGGTGTGAAGAAGCAAGGTAGTGCCGCAGTGCACAGATGAAAGGTGGCAAAAAGTAATGCGTGCCTCTAAGCTCCCCCCTGCCCACTTAAAATCCTTCTGTACCTAACGACCATCTGCCAGCTGTGAAGAGAAGTAAGGCGCTACTCCGATCAGTAATGCACAGTCTGATTAGTGCACTCGTACTAAATAAATAGGACATGCCACTTGTAAACACAATTCAATGATCGAGGTAAATTTGATCAAGTAAGAAAAACAGTAAGATGCTGATAGTACCATGTGTCCTCTCACTCTCCAGAAAGGATTAAAAGCCAAAGCAGATTCTACGGGGAACTAAGAAATTGATTTAGTGCACTGCGATTAAATAAGTTGCAATGGCTGCAGTGTCATAGGAGAAGATGGAAAATAAGTAACGAGAGGAATGGAAGTGATTTTTATAGTTAGCTTCATTTGCCTGATGCATTTGCTGTATCTAAGTCACACTTTGAAACAGGACCACCATGCTATGCCTGAAATTGGTGGTTTTCCCCGGAGTTTCACTTTTAAGTACATACTACAGCTAACCCTCCAGCATTTCAGGTCAGAGCTGGGAGTACGGTCTTGTCCTCAGCACGATGAACAAGGGCAATATGCCAAATGTGGCCCAGACTTGAGCTCCAGTAAAAATTGTTAAACACAAAGTGCAGCTGTCTAAGGTCAAGTCCCAGGTGTTTTGTTCAAGTAAAGCACAGATGATCTTGAATTCTTAAGAAAACTGAATGTAACATTCATGTCATGAACTAGTCGCAAAAACAGCGTTCCTACAATAAAAGCAGATGTGACTGAGCCATTTTTTTTCAGAGGAAGATTAAAATCCTTTGATCAAACTGTACTTTTGAGTAAGTAGAAGAACAATGGGGTATTACAAAATATGAATTATTGCCCATAAATAATTTTTAGAAATATCATCAAGGTTGTTCAATAGCACTTACAGCACCGGACATTTCTCTATGGCTTCTCTGAGCTAAACAAACTGAGACATTTTTTTGAAGTTCACGTTGATGTAGGACTTCTGGAAGAATGGCTTGCTTTTAATATATTGAACCTACTTGGCTAAGAATTAAAGTAAATTAATTTAAAAAAAAAAAACAAACAACACACCTCAGTATCATGATCAGAGGAATTCTTCAATGGTTTCAGAATGATCCCCTGCAAAAATTCCTCCTCAAAAGTAACTACAGAGGCAACATATCCAAGATATGTAATGCCCGTTTACAGGTCTACATCTATAAAACCTCTTTTCCCAGCCATACAAAAACCCTTTCCTATGTTATCCAGTAGTTTGCGTCCTCCCGAGTTAAAGACCCTATTTTGGAACGCCTTGTGTTGTCAGTGACACGGGCTTTAGTGCCACTCAGTGTTCAAATGACACAACTGCAGGGAGCTGCCGTACCAGAGCACCCAGTAGTGTGATACCATACTTTATTAATCCGTAGAAAATAGCTGAATTTTAGAACAGAGGATGATGTTGACCCTTCACTTGATCTCATCTTCAGATTCCATAATTCTGTTTTGGAAAAGCATAAAAGTCACAGTGGGGTTTTCAGAGGAACTGGACATTCAGCATAAAATGATATATGAACTGGTAAACTGTCACGGCTGTAAGAAGTAAAGAAATCAACAGCAGAGAGGAAGGGACAGTGAAAGAAGTTTGCAGGGCACAGGAGACGAGACAAAGTCAGAGGGAGCAAGAAGAGATGTTCAGCAAATACATGCAAGTGAGAGAAGGACAAAGTGAACACAGAGAACGGGACAAGGAAACAGGCACAAGCCGCTGGGAAAGGTCAGGTAGGTTATCACTGTCTTTTGGCTCATCTGGGGAAAAACTCCTCTTCACCGAAATGCAAATCTTGAATTCAGAGACATTACAGCCTAAGGGATGAGAAGCAATCCCATATACTATATTCCTTTATTCTCTCTCTTTCTCCTTCCTGACTCCCATTAATTATTTTTGTTATTTTGGGGTGGGGGTTTTTTTGTTCTAACCTAAAAGCCCCTTCAGATAATACACTCTTGAAACTCCTTGCCAAAATAAGGGTTCTGCTATCGATGGCTTTTGTAACTGAAAGGCAAACAACTAACTTGCAGAGGGGAAAAAAAAAAAAAAAAAAATCTAAGATAATAACACGTTATTCTNGTTATCAGTTCTATAAACAGTAATTCCCACAAAGAGAAATATCTTACAAGAGCTTTCCGTATTATGAACAGGAGTTATAATCAGACCAAGCAAGATATCCTCCCAGGCCAATAAGTGTCAGAAAATTAAAAAACAAAAATTGAGTAGGAGATACTGCTTATTCTGAAAGAAAATATTATTTGCCCAACCAGAATAAGATGAAGCTAAGAAATATACTGAGAATCAGGCAAGCCAAGAAGATCATCAAATACCAGAAACAGAGACTACATTTTGCACAGGGCTGCTTAAACTGTCCATGGTTGGACACTATCACTCCCTGTCCTGCCAGCCTCACCTGACGTACACAAACACTAATTCTGATGAGCAGAGAAACACCAAAGGGCTGTATTGTAAGAACTGTTATTTACAATACATCAAGGTATCATTATCACACACATCAACTAGCATGCAACATTGCAATAAAGACATTTCCTTTAGCAGATAAGCCCTCAAAAAATTACCAATCTCAGAAATACAGAAGAGCACAGAGTCCCCCTCGGCTGGCCTGAGGACAACGCGTGTCTACCAGAGACGAGTTGCTGCAGTACATCATCACAAAAGGGTGCTGAAGGAACACAAACTGTTCGGGGCTTGTATTCTCTTTTCTGCTTGAATTTATGTAAAATCCCTAATGAATAGAAGTTAATTAGCTACACTTAAGACTGATATATAACTACAGCCATAGGGAATAAACAGGTTCACCAGCTGCTGTATTACTCCAACTACACTGCAAATTGCTGCATGCTATTAACATGCTCTCCTGGCTTCAATAAAGAAAATCTTATTGAAATCAGTAGCACACATTTCCTATTTCAGTGAGACATTGCAAAATTAAAATGATATGTAGTAAAAACAATATGTGTGAGCCACCTGCTTACTGTATGATAGAATAGATTGGCATAGAATGACAGCTGCTGCACAGCCAACATTTCAGATACTGTACTACCTTGCCAACTGGACTTAAATTCACACATGATTTCCTTGACTAGCACTGAATGAATTTTTGCTGCTATAAATATGCATTGGCAATTGTGATGAATCATCCTGGATACTAAGGGTCACTGTTAATTCAAATACATCAAGAACTGCATCCAGTGCAAAAAGCCACCAGAGCAAATATTGGTGAGTCAGGACCGTTGTGATGACCTACATGTAAAGAACATGCCTTGACCCATGATAAAGGGTTACCAATAATGAAGATAGCCCCTGCAGAGCTTGCTGGATACTCATAGCACAAAATGCTAGATGTTAAAACCAAGGAACTAATTAATCATTGCATGCCTCCTCACGCTAGCCTGGCATCTGTGAGGGTTACCATGACCAAGACCTTACAGCTTTATTTAGGCACCTAGAGCCAGATTCAGATAGCCTAAACTCCACCAAGTTCTTACACCTATCCTAGGCCTACTCTACATCTGCATTTTGTTGTTAGAAGACTCGAGGCAGGTCACAGCTCTACCCCTTAGTTGGGCTTTCTGAATCCCTCTTCAGGCTCACGTGGTTCTCGGCACTGCTCAATCACGGGGGTTTAGTGAAAGGCAGGCTATTCGATATTGCTTCTAATTCCCATTGATGTCAATTAAAGCCATGTGTCTAATTATGTTTGCAGACTTGTTTTTGCTGGTTTTATATTAAGAGAGGATGCCTAGAAACAGTAAATGTTTCTTTTAATCCAACTTTCTATGCTAGCAACTTATGTCTAGAGTCAGTGCTGACAGGAGCTCTAACCACTGCTTTAGATTTCCCTGATAATAAAATATTTTTTGCATATTTAATAATAAATAGTCTGGTCTGCAACAGGAAATAATTTTTTAAGAATTAATATGATTTACAGTTCTTCAACAAGCGACAATACTGTAATGTTCATAAAAGGGCAGGTTTGGGGTAAAATCAGTAATCTATTTTAACCAATTCAAATGCCAATATCCCATCTGCTAAGTCTCTTTATTTTATATCAGTCTGCCATTTTCTCTTAGTGGTAGCATCAATAAACATTGTTGGTAATCATCTGCTTGTGCTCTAATATGGCATATTCAGTTTCATTGAACAAAGCCAGGCTGAAGATCCCCGAAAAAAAAAAAAAATGTGACTAGTTTAGCTGTGATTCAGACCCAGGTCTCTGATTTAAGAATGACTCAAAGTTGCATCATCACCAAACCTGAACACAAATAGTTTTTATCATATACAAAGCTAAATGCTAATAGCAGCTATGTTTTATTTATTCCAAAGAAGTTTTCAATTACACAGTTTTTTCTCATTTTGCCACGTGCAGTGGAACATTTCAAAAAAGCCATCCGTTTGAGGAGTTCACCAAAAACAGTATTTGTATCTGATGACGTGTAACAGGATCCCAGCTAGAGAACACCACTTAGATTTAAGGAAGGGTTTGGTTTGCTTTCTCTCCTTTCAGATAGATTTGGAATTCACAGACATGAAAGGCTGGATAACAAAGCCTAGATTCAGGCTTCCCTTAACCAGTATTTGCCATGAAATTCTCAAATGCATCTAGCACATTCAGAGTCTGCAGCCAGAGACAACCTAAAACACTATTACAAAGGCAGGTTTTGCTTTGCTGGCATTGTAAAACTACAGTTACAATAATTTAATTAATCACAGCCATTCATAGTTAAAATAGGCCTGATAATCAGTGGTGGAGGGAATTATAATAGGCCACTTACTCTGAAAAACTAGGAGATTATAAGCCCTGGCTTGCACAGTAACTTCAAAGCCTCACAGTTTTTGAGTTCTCATCAGGCTTCTTGGGCTTCTAACAGGAGCAAGGCAACAAGAAACTCGCGTCCTTCAGCCTTAAGAGGCTTATCAGTAAGACAGGGAGGATCTGAAACTGTCCAGTTGTGAGATCCACCTGATACAGCTTTTTGGTAATCCATGTAAGCTGGAATACCAGGCTGGCAAGGAACCCTCTGGGAATCAGCTAAGTTTCCTGACTTTTCTTGCTGCTTCAAACAAACTATTCCATTGAAAATGCCATTTTCAAAAAATCTGCATTCTCTGACGTGAAAAAGTTCCATTACAGCTTATTGTCAGGACAGGGAGCTCGTCTCATGGGTCACCAGTCCCTAAACAGCCCTGTGCTCCTGGAGGTCCTCTACACGTAGAGGTGGAGGACACAGAGCTCAGCACCATTGCGGACCAGGAGCTCCAGGGCAGCTGGAGCAGGCTGTGACCTGCCTGCTCGCAGGGTCTGAATTAGGCTAGTTCTGCCACTAGGACATACCCTCTAAAATACAAGATTCCCACGCCTGTCAGCTAATACTGTACCCTGCCCTGGCATCGTAATGGAAACGGCTGTGCTTTCTGAGGCATCATCCTTGACATGAGATGTAAAACCACACATGTTTGTTGTTTCTATATTTGACATACCGATCTTGAGTTTGGGGAGGAAGCAGTAGCTTCTGCTAACAGAAATCAAAAACGTCTTTTGGGAGGTGGCATGCAAAACCATGTCCTCAGAAAAGAAGTTTAGCTTTTAGTGAAAACTCTGACGTTAACCGCGCTGCTCTCCTAAGTAACTAGAACCCACTTCTCAAAGGAAAGACTGCAAAAGTACAGATATACTAAGTTTACAAATTGTATTCTCATACATTTGAATCACCTGTATAGTCACTGATGCCAAAAATATGTACGACCTCAGCACAGAACTGCTGTTAAGGTATCAAAATCACCTAAACAATCTATATTACATTTATTCTTCAAATAATATTATTTTCTGGAACATTTATACTGTGAATGATGCTTACATTTGAGATAATAGCACACATAAAAAGCAAAACAAGTACCAGCCATTGGAAAAAAGCAAATTTATCTGCAATTTTGAAGTCAAAATGTTCAAATATTGTCGATACTATGTAATTACTTCTGTAGGCCTGGCTTGGTAGCACACAACATCGCAGATTATGTCGAGCCCAGGCCCCGGCAGGCCCGCGGCGGTCCCAGCGGCCCTGCCGCCTGGGCCGCGCACTTCTCCTGCGGGAAGTACACCCTGCTTCGAAGCACGGCAGGGGGCTGGGACCGACCCTCCGGCAGCGCCGCCGGCACCGCTGTTGCCACCCAGCGGCGCAGCCCGCCAGGCGGGGGGCGGCGGGGGGC
>VZTQ01002441.1:0-48456 GCA_013400755.1 Pelecanoides urinatrix
TGATTCTATGAAGGTCATCTGGGATTTTCTAGGTACCTCAGTTCTTGTCTTGGTCCTGTAAATCTTTTATTATAGTACTTAAGTGGAATAAACATAGGTTTGATACAGAGAAGTGGAAGAAATAAAATAAACTCTCACTAAAAGAGTTATTCCACTCAAGAATTTACTGATTTTCTCTCAGCCAATGTAAATGCATGTATGTTATTTATATTACGATCGCTATATCATGTTATTCGTTACATTAGAATGTTCAGTGAAAGAAACTCCATTGAAGTGTTTACATTAAATCTAATTCAATTTCTCAAACAAATTATAAAAATATTTCTTTGAAACTGCAGGAAGTCTTTATTTATCGAAATATAATGATATGGTTTTATTTTTGAAGTAATCTTTGAAATTGTTGCAAAACAGTGAAGATACATGTATTTACATAAGGCTGGTGAATAGTGAGAAAATTGCCTACTCATCTGAGACATTACCTTTGCCAAAGGAAAAGGACTTACTTTTATATACATATATATGTATGTGTATAATAAATGTGTGTGTGTGCATATGTAGAAATATAAATATATTTCATTTAATCATTTTCCAATTCAGCATCTAGGCTATGTATTTTTCCTGTCTCAAAACATCTTTCACATAAAGGAGAAATACCTCTTGACAGCATCAAAATAAACATCTACTCTGAGAAGTGATTATATAAAAATGTCAACTGCTTATTTGGTAGATCTATTTCTATTGTGGCATTTGAGTCATATCTGACAGTAGTGACAAAAATATTTTTAATTTGGTTACCCAGCTTCAGTTACAGCAACAGGGACCCCACAAAGAAAAAAAAATTGAATAGCTTCAGTCAGCATATGTCTTGAAAAGTCTGTATTATTGGGGGGTGGTGATTGATGGGGTATGAAAAGATGAAATTCAGACTCCAGATCACATTTTTTCCCCTGGTAAACTTTATAATCTAGGAAACAGGGAAATAATTGCCCAAGAAGAATGTGACAATTTTGAGAATACTTTCATGTAAATTTCAAAATTATTTTTTATTTCTCTAACTCTGCTTTCTGAATATCATATCCAATCTGGATTAAAGTTTCCAGTTTATGGGAGAAGATGGAACACATTTCCATATCAGAAGTAATACAGCAAAGGTCATCAACAACTGAGCATCATTAGCCAAATGGTATTCTTGAGTAACAGTTGCAATATCTTGTTGAGGTTCACAGGATGGACAATAAACTGTGAACATTCTCTGAAAGGAGCCTCACTTGAACACAGTGAGCATGAAGAATCCCAGCATGAAAATAACGGGAAGTATCAGGTCCTTCTTTTAGGGAAAATGGGTGCTCTGTCAGGTCAGGGAGAGCAGAAGCTTAAGCTGGATGAGTGTAGGGCACCAGTGGGAGGAGCTCTTTCAAGATTTCAAAGATTTTGCAGGTGCTGAGGACCGTGCTGCTTGAGGTGTGCTATAATCTGGCTATTCCATTCTTTTTGTACACAGCCTTGCTGTACATGGCTTTCACACTAGAACATCTTTGATGTTAGAGGTTCTTTGCATATGCAATTTATTTGCATATGGACTGGAGCTATTCTTCTGTGTGACTGGAAAAGTGAATAGCTGCCTTAAAAATACAGAAACTGTGCCCCATGTGATATTCTTAAAGGACAGATTTGATTCCATTGACACTTCATTCCATGATGCAGGATCTTTGACACTGCCAGGATTGTCTGATGGCTTTTGGAAGGCATTTTATAGTTAGAACTTCATGATCTTTTGTTTTAAAAGGGTCTTTCAGTGGGAAGGAAATAATTTGCATATGGATATTTCTTGTTTTGCCTTCGTCTGTGCAGTCTTCATTAAAAAGTAATGCTCATATATTTTTCCTACATTGACTGGATGAGTGATGAGTAGACACAAAACTGGATTTTTGGGAGGTTGTGCTCAAGATACTCAACACGGTACCGGTTTTTACCTTTGCAGGGGTGAAACACTGTTTCCAGTGTATAAACAGCTGGGCGTTAGGATCCTGTGAGTTAGAAGACCACACCAAAGGTTTGCACTCAGAGCACTGGTCAGCCATAACTCAAATTCAAGGAGTTTATCACCTTTGAGCTGCCAAAGTATTTGAAATAGATTATTTAAGATCATGCTAACTGTCTGGATAGGAGTACTGAGGAAGAGCTGTAAAAAGGAAGAAAAGCATTTCAGACCCTCTAAACTTGTCAGTAAACCTACTAATTGGCTCAAAATGGTGTGGAAAAATTTCTGAAACAATATCGTAATAAAAAGTAGTGCTACCATATGACTTAGGAACCATAGTTTACTAATTATCAGCAGTCCAGTACATATTAAACAAATCTTTTAAATATGAAGATGAGTTCTTAGGTGGTTTTTCCCAAGTTGTTATTGTATAGTCTGTAAATTTATATTCTCTTTGTTGTAGAATTTTCCCCTGTAACTATCTGTAAAAATAATGCTATAACCTAAAAAGAGTTTTTTGATGGCAACATAATGCAGCATTTCACTAACAGGACATTTCCTACAGATATTATGTTCACAGAAGCACTGTATGACCCCAAAAGCAGGACCAGAAGGAAAATATTTAAAATGTAGCTCACAAAGTTAAATGAGTTTTCAACTAAGCATAAAGTCTGGCCAGAGAAAGAGGTTTCACATAGAACCCGTAAAGGAGAGCAATCTGTTAATATGTCCCCCTTTTTTCAGTCTGCTTTGTATTTGATCAGCCTAATTGAATGTGTTAGTGTGGTGTCAATAACACTTTACTCCCTTATGTAAAGATTTAAGCATATGTTTGAAGTTTAGGTTTTGATTATTCAGATTTGCAGAAGGTATTTCAAAATAAAATTGGCAGAAGTTTATGAATTTTGCCTGAAAAAAACTCCAGCTTTACTCAAAAGTACTTTGTGGAAGCATTGTCAAAATGAACTTTTGAATTACAGCAAATCACTATAAATCTATCCAATTTCCTGGTAAGCCACTGAGAAGCCCAATATTCCAGCTTCCACATCTCTAACACACCTATGTCATGTGGACTGTGTTACAAAATCTTCAAGGACAATTGAAACAGTACAACTATATTCATTGCTCCAGGAGTAGGGACTTGAAGCTTCCAAAGTTAATAGTTACTTGTGGCAATATTATTTTTACTGGGAGTGTTAGTTTTAGTTAGCAACTAGGAACAATTGTTGTTGTAAAACAACATTCTTATGGGTGAGGAAGGTATTTCTGCATCACAGAAAATGTCAGTATTTTCCACAAATTGGAAACACACACAATCCTGGGAAAATAAGTGTTAATTCCATTGAAGTTCCCATTTCAGTCTCCCCAGACTCCTCACGCCAGGATCCTTCTCCAACCAATGCCAATTCCCTCAAATACCCTCCCATTAGGTTTGTCAAATGTTCTTTTATTCTGAAGCCTCATGTAAGACACATTAGGAAACACCATTCATTCCTGATGAAAGTTGAAACAACTTCTATCTTTCTTACCTTTGGTAATTGAAAAATTGTTAGCAGAGTTGAATTGGTGGCATCAACTGCCCAGTGTTTACAGAAAAGTTCGGTGAAGTTTGTATGGTTCATTTCATTCTCTAACAAGCAATGAGTCCCACACTTTCTTTTGCTCTTCATGAGAGAAAAGATTATAGCATTTAAACTTTCATTTTGCTGTCATTTCGTCTCAAGTGAAGGAATTATTTTAATGATCTACCACTGCTCTACTTTTCCTGGATCTATCTATTTGCATTTTAAGGGGTAGTGTGATTGCCTGTTCATACATCATTCAGGATTTTTTGTCATGCAGTTGGAGTTCCTTTATAATGGATCAAAATATTAATGCATGTAATTAAAGAGACACATGCCCACAGGACACTTTTCCAGCTCTGAAATATGTTTGGTGATAACGAAGGCTTTAGGAAATGTATCTGATATATCTTTTAGCAAGTACAATTGATTTATACCAGTATAACAAAGTATGGTATTCATTTGTGTTTATAACAATTTCTTTTTATTATCAAAACAATTAAAAACAGGGAGTAAGTTATTTTAAGCAAACAACTTCATTTTAAATTCATCTATTTCTGTGTGGAATAGAGCACAGGTGCACTGTAATGTGATCAAGCACAATAAAAGCAGCTCTATGTTTTACGGTTGGCAGAACTTTGCAATCCATGTATATTTACCATTATGTCCTGAAAGTAGAAGGAAAGTTTCAGAGTTAAAATTTAAAACATTCACTTAGTTTTTACAACAGAAACTTCAGTTATATTTAAGAGTATTCTAGCTGTGTCTTTCACTGAATTCGTCTCTCTGCTTCTGTCTATCTTGAGGTATACTTATTTGAAGTCCTTGAGTGTGATATTGTGGTACTTTTTGGCACTGAACTCCATAGAGACTAATTATGAATCAGATGCATGTATCCTGTACCAAAGACCTTCTGGTGTGTGTAACAGATCCACAGCCTTTGGCTTCAATTTTCCTTGCTTAATTTGGCCACATGGTCATTTAAAATATTAGAGGATTGAGAGATAACATTTGTCTTCTCACTAGATAAGAGAACAGATATAGCCAAATAATCTTCCAAAAAGAAGTTCGAAGTTAAAATTAAATTGTGAATTTTAAATAAAGAGTTTTATAGTAAAGAGAAAAATTAATATCTTCATTTAGAAACTCAAGTCTGACTTTCAGTAACAATTAATTGTTGTGTTTAGTATATTTTATAATTACTTCATTACAAAACTTATGCAAAGAAAAACTCAAACTGAAAGAAATGTTTGATGTGTTGCCAATTTTATAGGCAGGTATGCTGAAGAATGCATTTTAAGCCTTTCTGGAGAATGGTTCATGTGAAATAATCTCAATCCCTGGAAGCATTCTTTATTTAAAAGGATAAAATTGAAATTTTGTGGGCAGTGGAAATTATGGTGTTTCAGTGGGCAGAAAGGGTGACTGATGAAAGAGATGAGAGGTAAAGAGGTATGGAGAGACAATAGTCTTCATTTGAAAAAAAAAAAACTGATTTGAATTCATTAATAGGTGGGCAGCTTAAAGGAATGTTGCTAGATCTCAGTGAAAAAAAGTTTTGGAAAAAAAATTTTAACACAATTTGTCTCAAAACAGTCTCATAGAACTAGTTTTAATTCACTTTATGAATAACCAAAACTACTTCATTCTTCCTACTACTATTAAGCAGTACCTAGGGAGTACTATCACAAAAAAGAAAAAAAATTCTTTGGAAAACACTGTGATTAGAAGTTGCTTTTTTTCTTCATTCTCCTCTTTTCTCCTACTCCGAACCTTCCAATAGTTCTTTAATCTTGTATCAATTAAGACAATCAATACCAGAGTTAATACCTGTTACACATTAGGTATTTGATACTGAATAACACTTTTTTTCCAGCTCACCTATTGAAAGTAGAAATAAAACTATGTCACCTATCTGTGCATTAAAATTACTGTGTTTGACCCTAATGCTGCATTCCTGCACACTTAAAAGACATTTCAAATACTGACTTCAGAACAGGAATTTATGTCCCTTCTCAAAAGTCCTTTGTTTAAAAAGAAGATCAACACAATAATGTTTTAAAATCTCTTTGTTCTTCACATCTGTTAAAATTCCTTTATGCTGCAAACTGCTTTTAGCACTGAGTGGAATAGAATTTACTTTCCATTTCTATTAACTCAGGAATGTATCATCTCTGTTGAAAACAAAGATGAGTGAAGAACTGCATAACTCTCAAACACTAGAACAGGCTTCCTAGAGAGGTGGTCGATGCCCCAAGCCTGTCAGTGTTTAAGAGGCATTTGGACAATGCCCTTAATAACATGCATTAGCTTTTAGTCCGCCCTGAAGTGGTCAGGCAGTTGGACTAGATGATCATTGTAGGTCCCTTCCAACTTTCCAACTGAAAGATTTGATTCGATTCTGCTCTGTTCTATTCTATTCTATTCTATTCTATTCTATTCTATTCTATTCTATTCTATTCTATTCTATTCTATTCTATTCCATTCCATTCCATTCCATTCCATTCCATTCCACTCTATCCTATTCAAGGAAAGAATGTCTAAAAAGGACAAAAATCTACTTCACAATCTTCACTACTACTTCATGACAGTCCCCTAGTTAAGGTTGTCTTCCAGATCTGTGGTATTACAGTGATCCAAATCAACCTGTGTTGTTGTTGTTTTCTTTTCAGAGTTAGTGTGTAGGATTTTGCATTTTACAAGCCTGAGAAATGTGAATTAAAAAAAAAAGTGGAAGACTTCACTGAGGTGATTGGACAGGAAAAACATTTTCTATACAGAGAAAAGCTGACTTAAAATGAGACATATAATATAAAGGAACATTTTGTATCTTCTTACTCAAAGATTTATTGTATCTATTCAGCTTGAATTTATATGAATCCTTTGATAAGTATATTGCACGACAGTACAGTGTTACATGAATGTGAAAATAACCACTGGGTTATTTCATTTGCCTATGAGTATCCTTATTGTGTTCCTCTTCAAATATATTTACATGTTATGTATAACATAATTCTCTTTCAGTAAGACACATTACTTATTTGTTATATCTTCTGACCAAAGTGATGAACTAGAGTTAAAGGTTTTGCACATCTTTCCAGCTAGGAGGAAAAACTGTTAATGGAGTTCATGTTTTTAATGCAATTTTGTTTATTTACAAGAAAGTGTGAAGTCCTGCTTATCTAAACACGAGGGAAATTCAACTAGAAACAGCTTCTACTCATGACACCTGCTTTTTTAGCCTTCACTCTGCACTAAAATCCCAATTTCAAGCTTTCTCCTAGAATATATACACCAGAGTTTTTGTCCTTTTTCTAGAAGTTGATTATCTCCTTCAAAAACTGGCCTGTCTCATTCACACAAAACCACAAAACATATTCTGCCCAAAACAATACTCAGAAAAGCTGTTACTTCCACAGAGATCATACAGTTTCTTAGAAGGAAATAGCTTAAAAATAAGAGCTTTTCTAAGGCCTGATCCAACTTATTACCTCATCTTTAACATCAGTGTGAGTTGAAAAATTATTAAAACTATCAAACGTAATAGCAACTGAAGAAAATGGCATGTGGATATATGTGGATTTTTCTTGATTCTTTTAAGCAATTTAGGTCTTGTCATTGTAGGACAGTGTAACTGCAGGTATAGACTATTCCGACTGCAAAAGTTATTCTTACCTTTGAATGGATTTTTTTTCTCAGACCTGTATGATAGAGGGTCATATTATACAAATTCCTTTTTTTATCAGTCACAAAGTCTCATTATATTACTGGAATATGGATTCTTCAGTGAATAAAGAAGTGTCTCTCAAGTGTTGTTAATACTAATTAAAAGGAAACACTTGATTTTTAAAACTATTGCAACCCTTAAAGGCTTACTGTCAAATGCATATTGAAGCTACAGAAATTTTATGCTATGCTGAAACCTATTCTTTAACAACATCGACAATGTTGTTCATTTTATATGGGAATCACATTTACAAAGCTGTTTATTTCAGCTGTTCAGATTTTCAGATTAATTTCAGGCATTCAAGTCTCAGATGTTTGAAAGTATTAATTTCACAATTTAATTTTTGTCTTGTCACATTCACTGTCTGCATGCTAGTAGTTTTAGAAGAATTTTATTAAGAAGCTGTAAAACCACAAACAGAAGTGAATTAAAGCAAAAATTAGACGAGAATCACAAAATATGAAATCGGTTGTGCAGAGTTCTATAGATAGCATTGAATCTGGCACCTTTCTCAAAAAGCTCTTGAATTTCAAAAGCATAAAAAGTAATGCTGACAATATCAACTCTCAGAAGGCATGAACAATCAGATACCTGTCATCTAACATTTACATCAACAATGTGTGGAATAAAATTTGTTGAATTAATCTGTTCCTGAAAAATTGGGAATTTTTTCAAGGGTTTGGTCAGCTAGATGTGTACTACCAGATCAAGATCTTTCCTCTGTTAATTAATACTATAAATGGTTGGACTTGATGTTAATAAGCGTCTTTTCCAACCTAAATGATTCTATGATTCTATGTGGGAACAGATGAATTAATTAAAGGTAAACCCTTTGGACATGGTGGGTGGTTGGGGCTGGCTGAATAAAACTCGAGGATCTTATTAGCGGTGTGCCACGGCTAATGAAGATTTTCTGGAGGTTGCAGGGCTGAGGATGTAAAACTCTTCTTCAACTAATTAGGTGTTTTCTTCCACTTTGCTCGTGTCAGTGGTTTCCTACTCTCTCTGCCATTTAAAGATTATTTTATACCATGATTGGAAGTCTTGGTTAAACTCCTTTCCTTGCATTCTTCTTTTGTGCACTGTTGAAAAAAAGGAAGGAATTTACATAAACATCTATATACTTATACACATGGGCTTTTATGGGCTCCACAAGGTAATGGTCATGGTATAGTCTGGAATGTACCATAATTATTACTCAAAAGACACATTGCTATTGGACTGACAGAGACATTTTGTTCAATCCTATGTCTTTTTCTCTGTATGAGCAGAGAAGAAAAAAATCAGTATTTTGCATGTTCGGGTAAATTTAAATCTACAAAAATGAGGTAAAATGAAACTTTCATATACCACCTACTTTTCTACAAGTGAAAATATTTAAACACAAATATATGACTTTCTATCTTGAGTTCTGAAGTGTTCTGCAACAGATACTTAAGTAATTTCAGCCTTCACAGCCTGAATTTGTATTGAGTGTTCAGGAACATTCACACTGCAATGTGTTCAGGAAGCTGTCATTGCAAATATGTTTACAAAGCAGGTGTGAATGCAGGTTTCCAATGAAAGAACTGGAAGGTGAAAGCTTAGTCCGAGATAATTTCCTAACTCTGCTTTCAAAATGTAATGTTTAAATGTGGAAATGTGAAATCACAATTCAGTTAGACAGGTTTGAAGTTTTGAATTGTATATTTAAATCATCTTTAATATATTTCCATGGTGTTTGTTGTAGTAAAAAAAACAGGTTCAGGTGACAGAAGCAGATTGTCTGTCTGTGATATTTTTCATGTTATAAACTTAACCTGTTGTGATGATCTAAAAAGGAGTAGTTAACTGATCAGACACATGTGATTCCTTTGATTTACACAGTTAGAAAGCAGTTTTCATGACATGCTGGTTTGATTCAGCTCTCACAACAGCTTGTAAGAGATAAGGGGGTTGTCAGAAAGATATTATTGGATGCTCAGGGAATGTTTTTGAAGTTACTCTGAGCTGACAACTAATGAGAAGGTTTTTTTGATAACTTAGCCTTCAGTGTAGATAGATGTTATATTTGTTTTTTGTTTTGTTGGCAAACCGATGGATTAAGTATGTCTTTGTTTGCTGTCTGTCTGTAATATAAAATCTACCCTACCATCAAACAGATAGATTGTTAATTCCCCTTTTCTGTTTTGTGTTTTTTGTTTTTTTTTTTCTGGTGAGTATCTTCTTTACCGTGTGTAAGAGCTAAACAGCAATGTTTTGGCATATTGAAGATGACAGGAAGTCTGGATTCAAAACTGAAGTGTTACTGTGATTGCAGTGAATGCTTTTGGCATGATGGCAAGAAATATTTTTTTCCCACAATAGTAAATACATTTTGTAAGATTAGCATATTCTTGTATGTGAGGAGCCCATAGGGTTATGAAGAGGTTAGTTATAAATAAGTGTTTCTCTTGACCAAGAAGTTACTGGGGATGTATTTGACTGAAGTTACATGAAGAAGCAGCAGCTGGTTTTGCCTCCAGATGTATGTTTTAGTAATCCTTGACTTTTTTTTGTTTACCTCCTAAACATGGTAGTTAAGATATTTTTGATACCCATGATAAAATGATAAAATAATACTGTTGGGAGCTGAAGGCACTGTGACATGGAAAGAGCTATTTTTAGAGACATAGAATTGTCATTCCGAGAATGTATAGGAGATAAGGAAGTCAAGGAAACTGCGAGTGAAGGAAACATGAAATAATACAAATAGGTTTGGTTTCAATGTTCTCATCTGTTATCTTCAGAAGGATTAGTTGTTCAAGAATTTTCTCTTCTCATGCAAATAAATAAATGTATTTATTAATGCGGTATCAACCATGCAGAGTTTAATTAAAAAACAGGCCTTAAACTTTGTACCTGAAACTTAGACCTGGCTAAATGATTCCAAAAGACTAGTTCTGATAGAGCCAGTGCTACTCAGGCAGTTTTGCCACAAACAGAGGAAGATGGAATGTGAGTTCTTATTGTTCTGGTCTTACAGAGAGTGTGACAGCTCTCAAAATGAAATTTATTAGACACCATATCCATTTTCGGTAAAAGATCCTGGACTGAACTATGATGGAGCTAGTGCTTGTGTAAAATTGTCTCCTTTGTACCACGAAATTGGTACATCAGGATATTTCATCAGTTTGGTAATACATGACAATAATCCATTATTTCAAAATTAGTTGAGCTAATGAGCCTTTGGAATAAGCTGAGGACTTAGGTTCTGACCCATCAACAAGGATTTCCATAGACTTCACTGGTCACTGAAGCAAATTATCATCAATATGATGGCACAATCTTAGGTTATTTCTGAACTCTGAAATAGGTGCTTGCCACAGTATATCCTGGGACATTGAGGGACCTGGCTTTACAGGGAATGCTTTCCAGCCTTCTTGTTTAGGTGCCTTTCCCTCTAAAGGAGGATGGAAGTTGAGAGAGGAAATGGTACGTGTCCTCATACTTTTCTCCCTAACATGGAGTCTGGAAGTAGCTAAGAATTATCAAGTGCTGAGGAGTTGGAATCTATTCTTGTTTCACATGCAATTTAAACCACACCTTGGTCACAGCCTCAGTGTGGTTACTGAACAGGCCTTAGAACTTAAGTTTGGTGATTAGAAATTGAAGGATTGGGTATTACTGTCACAGGCCTGAAATTTCTCTCTTGTAGTTTTATTTGAGGGCATACTCCACTGGCAGACAAAATACTTCTAAGTAATGATGAGAGAAACTACAATGTTTACAAGTTTGGAATTAAGAAAAGATCAAATGTTGATTATACAGTTGTCATGGTTTAACCTAGCAGGCAGCCAAACACCACGCAGCTGCTCGCTCACTTCCCACCCCCAGTGGGACGGGGAGAGAATCGGAAGGGTAAGAGTGAGAAAAACTCATGGGTTAAGATAAAGACAGTTTAATTGAACAGAAAAGGAAAGGGGGGGGGAAGAATATACAAAATGAGTGATGCACGATGCAATTGCTCACCACCTGCGCTGACCAATAACCAAGTAATGATCGGTACATCCTGGAACATGCCTACCATTCATATACTGAGCATGACATCACATGGTATGGAATACCCCATTGGCCAGCTGCGCCAGCTGTCTTGGCTGTGTTCCCTCCCTGCCTCTTGTGCGCTTGGCAGAGCATGGAAGCTGAATGTCCTTGACTAGCAGGGTACTTAGCAACAACTGAAAACATCAGTGTGTTATCAACATTCTTCTCATACTAAATCCAAACCACAGCACTAGGAAGAAATTTAACTATCCCAGCTGAAACCAGGACAACAATGCATAAGAAATCCTTATGCAATGAGAAGTATCCTTACAGGAAACCACTGAGGCTAAGAAATTATTCATATCAAGAATCAGAACTTTAATTGTTGGTTAAATAAAATTTTGAATATTTGAAAGATATACACATCCTGCTTATAAGCTTCATTTATCAGTATTGTAGAGAAACATGCTTTTAACAGGCATTTCTTGCTCATTCTTCTGAAGTATCAGTATTAGCCAGTATGAGACATGAGACAGTTTGCTGCTCTGACTCAGAATGGCGGATTTATATTTCTCTTTTTTAAACCTGCTAGCTATTGTCACTTTCTCTTTTTCCATTTTTTCTACTGTCTCATTCCTCTTCGCAGAGTTCATATGCACAAATAACAGTCCTTTGGGTTACAGTGTGTGCCAAACTTCCTAACCATTCTGCCTCTATCTGAAATGGAGACATGGCCTCTGGTTTTAGAAAGTAAATTCATTCTCTGAAATGATAGGTCAATACTTATCATCCTTTGACTGCCAGACAAGTTCACTTTACTGGTGGTGATGAACGAGGAACATCATCAATTGAATTTGCACAGATGACTATTGCTTGAACTGGTGGCTCAGTTATAAAAAAACAAGCTTCTGTCTCCAGTTCCCATAGAGAATTGCCTTAATATCATGTCCCCTAATTCTCCATTGAAATTCCAGACTTTGCATGTGATATGAGATCATTTTCAATTATTAGAATGCAATAGAATATTTTTTTACACTGGAAACTGTTGGTATCTAGATATTAAAAATCTTAAATTGGTGTCTTTAGGTATTTTCAAGAAGACCCCTTTTGTTATAATGATAATGCCATGGGAGATAAAAACAGAAACATCAATCTTAACAGAGTATTAAGTCTGAAATTTGATTATGATCACTTAAATCTCAATATGTTTAATTATTTTTAGTTTTCATTATTCTATGAGAATATCCATCTTGAATGCTTGTCTGGTGTGATTAGATGAAGTTGATATATCATAAGGCTTAATTGATCATTCTGAATTTCATATTATAGCAACAAAGCTGTAAGTATTCTAGCAGCCACTGAATGGTCATCAAATACAATTTGGATTATTCAATTAATGAAAACATTTGTTACTCTTTTTAAAAATTGATTAAGAGGATTTTGACCAATTACCTGCTTAAAACTTTGTCTGATTCCTGCAGAAATTTGGATAATAGTGTGGCTTTTGAGGTATTGTTAGGCATAGCTAGTACTTAATGATGGTATGGGAAATAATAAAAAAGAATATTGTCATAAGTTTTCTATAGTGTTCCAGCAATACCTACGCACTCTGTGTTCAAGTTTACTTTCCACAGCCCATTTGACAGCTATTAATATAAATATTTATCTGATTCCATTTTCATTCTTATTTATTATTCCACTTATTCCACTTTTTGCATTTCATATAAATATATGTTTATATTAGCCTTTATAGTACATTTCAATCCCAACTGTGCATACAAGCAACCTGGAAGCTTATTGCAGCAGGGTGACAAGACTTCATTGACACATGAAACACACTCCAAAAAAAGAAAAATCTGTGAAAAAAATTGTAGTCACAAGCTTTTGTTTTTAGCTTGTTACACAGCAAAATTAATTGTCTCCCCCAATGCTGAGACAACACAGACAGTGCTAATGTACTGGTTTAGGCAAATGCCTCAGCTTAGTCCAAAGAGACATTCATGTAGAAAAATCTGCCACTGACACACCCACTTATTTCACTGCATCTTCCAGACAGCAAATTAAGTTACTAAGGTAACATTACAACAATGTAAAAATTGATATAGCTATGCAAAAATTTTAGTCACTTTTTAATAAAATACACCAATATTGAAAATATTTTTATAATGGTTAAAAAAGTGGATAATAATTTGCATTTTTCTGCATTACATAGCACTATTTTGGTAGCTAAGTGGGATAACTTGGGTGATTAAAGCCCAAGTGTAGTGCTACTTCTTTGGGACTCAGTCCATGGTAGCCTGTCTGCTTCCCCGCCCCCCCTCCTAAAAAGAGTGCAGAATTCCTAGTAAGATTGCTGAGGCTGCACTATGCTGCATGGCAAACACACCACATTATAGTGATTGCTGAGGAAATAGGTCTGTAGAAGAAAAAGCACAAGGAATTCCTTCATTGTATGATCGTTGTCTACTGAGGCTTTTAAAAAATTGAGATTCCCACTGTAGTGAAGTCTATTTATACTTTATACTATTTATACTTTAGCAGTGTGTCTTATCAAGCTTTACTGTGCAACAACACTCTGTAATATATTAGCTTAGCTGATCAGTATGTCTACAAATTCAGTCAACTCAAATTGATTAGTAACAGTGTATTTAGTCTCCTATGTATTGCCTTTGAACTATTTTTCCAAAGAATAATTTTTAACACATTTCTTCCCAGTCTGACTATACTGCAACTTATTCAGACTATAGTTTGATTAGGAGATATTCATAAAACTAGTATCTGTGAAGCTTCTGCACTTGATGATGTTAGCAGTGCCTGAATTTAGAACAACTCTATTGACAAATTCTTTTGCATTTTCATCTATTTTTGAGGAGTTCAGCTCTCACATTAATTTCTTGTATCAAAACCTATCTAGGATATCCCAGTATTCAAATAAAAATTCTAATTTCTTAGCTATCTTCAGTTGTTTACTTCCATCCTGAGACCTTTTTTATCTATCCATTAGAATCTGTACTGTAGCAGTGAGCTTTTCTACTGGTTTCAATGATCGTACCTTGTTAGTCAGAGGTCTTTACCATCATCATTAACTTTATTTTGAAGATTTCTTTAAAAAAAAGAACACCCTCCGTTTGCTTTGCATGGATTTGCAGAATTTATGGTGTTATGATTTAATGACTTCTGGATGTTTGTATTTGAGAAAAATTAATTAAATGGATAATGACCAGATCCTAGTTGTTGGTCTCTGCTTTTCAAGTTACTTTCTTTTCCCTTTAGACATTGCATAGGAATGATTGCATTAATAGGGCTACCCCAAACTCTACAACCCTATTAACAAACAAAAATACATAGGACCTGAGAACTGAGAACATGGCTGTAAATTGGGCATAATACCATATGTCCACATAAATCAGCTGTGAGTACTGACATGACAAACTAGTCCAATATAGGACTTACGCACAAAACAATGTAAACCAAACAAAAGGCAGTCGCTTATTTTGCCTATATTATCTTCCTTTCTCCCTCTATTATATAGTTTTGTTTCATATGACCTGGGAACCAAGTAGGTGTTTTTTAAGCTTGTAATCTTACCTTTGTATTTGACATTGGGTTTAGTTCATTTAATTTTTATGTCCAACTTACTGATACTCCTTGTTTGTCTATGCTACTTAACTATGAATGAATATAGCTATGGCTAACAAAGTGTTTAAAAATTAAAAAATCATATGTATAAGCATGGTTACTCAAGTTTTCTGTGCAAAATTTATTGCCATTTACTCTTCTGGTCAATGTGAAAACAGAACAGCATTCCTAGTGACTCTAGGAACTGTCTTAAACACAAAACTCTTAGAAGTATCAATGAAAAATCTTATTAAGTAAATGTATAAAGATACATATGTAGAATGCATATCAATACTCTAACTTACAGACAGATAGAACAAGATGTGTTAACCTCCTCAGTATACTTTTTTCAAGGACAGTTTACAAATCGAACGATCACATTTCATCTAGTAAAAACTGTATTATAAAAACCTATTTATTTCAAATTCAGTTTGCAACACACTGGAAGACATAGCTCATCTTTCACTGATAAATTGAATAGAAAAGACTAAGAACTGGGCAATGATCCTGTGAAATACATTCTGACTTGCTGTATGATACTGGATTTTGTTTAATGTAATTCTTGAAGTTTGCAGAGATAGTAAAGCATAGTGCTAGCAACTGTTTTGCTGTTAGTTATTTTACTTAAGTTCAGTTTACTTTCCACAAATTTGTCTTTGGTTTACACTTTTTATTACTTTCAAAGAAAATAAAAGATCAATCAGAACTATCATTGCCATAGTCTACTGTTGTTATTTATCTGAGCCGCTGTGATAGCTTTTCCTTTCCCATAATTTTCAGAAGTGATTCATCTAGCCTGAAAAAAGTTCTTGAGCCTGTATGCTGGACGGTTCAAATTTAAAGCATTGCTGTGGCAGATTGGTAGCATACTAAATAACCTCAGTAAAAATGATCCCCATTTTTTAATGGGGGGAAGTCTAATTTTGACCTAAGAATGCAAAATTTAGCTGTTTTCTTAATGGCTTCTGCTTTTGAAAGGAGTTTATTAGGAACAATTTTTGTTTGCTATAAAAATTTGAAATATTGTTATTATTAATATATATTTAAAATATTATTGTCTTATCTTCAGTTCATTATCTATTCATGTCTCTGTGTTAGGATTTTATATTGGCAACCACTGCCACAATATCTGCAGTATGTTCAGATCTTAATATATTTTGAAAAGAATATTTTACCAATTTCCATAAAAACTATAGATATGCCTACAAAGTAGATCCACAAAATGTAAGAAGGATTCTGGGATCTTTGGAAAAGAATTTGGAATTGTTTCTTTGTTGTTTCAAGTGTTAAAGAGCACTATTAAAGTAGAAAAATGCACTAATAGAATATAAGCAAATCTATCATGTTTTGTAATGGCAATTCTGATGTGCACATCAGTTACACAAAAAAGAGAATGTAAAATGGCATACCTTACAATATTTTATGCTTTCTAAATACACACATGACATATATTATCTTATAATAATAAGCATAAACTTTAACTTTAATTTTCCTTCTTAAATTTATCTAGACTCTCAATAATATGGACTCTGTTAACAGGAAATTAAAAACATTTAAAACTATACATTTTCAGCATTACAGGGCATTTGAATACAAATTTTCAAGATAAATTTAGCATTGAAACAAAAGAAGTTTCAGTTAGAGAACATGAAATGTATTATGCCAAAGAGGAAAAGACCCATACTCTGATATTTAAAGTAGGGTTAGTCATGCTTTTAATTAGAAAATAATCCTTTACCAACTCATTCAGTTGCTAAGTAAGAATAACACATTTTACTATAAGAAATTTCACTTGAACTTAGGCAAATGACCATTGGGTTTACCCACATTACAGAAGCTTTTTTATATTTTAAATTTCAAAGGCAATTTTATCTGTTACTTTTCTAACCCAACAAAATAAAGCCTTGGGTATTGCAGTACATTTTAATATTTTCCATCCAGATTTCACCAAAACTACTCCTTCCTTCCAGGGACTTATTCTATCTTGCTGAAATGAATACAGTCTGGAAAAAGGTTTTCTTGAAAGAACAAATAAATGCTTAATAAAGCAACCAGAACTACATGGGAAAGGGTTTCTAAATTGAATGTCTTAAGTCAGTGTTTGATGAACAGTTAGCCCCTTTGAAATGCCATATTTTTATGTACCTAAGTAGATTTGTTATGGGTACCAAATTCAGAAAGATCTGTTGAATTATCTGATTGGTATGAGTATACTCAGTTATCATAACACTAACATTGTATTCAATATCTGAAGAAAACTTCTGTTTGGGCTGGCATGGCATTTTGCACAGAAATCCAAACGACTATTGCTAGATAAATTATCACACATAAATGAATATACCACAAAGAAGCAAATGAATAATTTCAATATTTAAGTTTCTCTTGAGTTTGTTGGCAATATATGATCTCAAAAAAAATCAGCGAAGGTCATATGCATGTATTGACTGAAAGTCATCTGAAGACTTCTTTCCAACTGTGAAATGCCATTTTCAGTGACACCATGTTTCAATGTAACAGTTGTGTTCAATGACTCATTTCACAGACACCCATGCCAGATGCCACAAGCGACTGTAATCTCCTCCTAGAGTAGGGTTTATTTGAACTTTTTGAGAGTAATATTGTCTAATCAACTCAACTTGCTTAATAGTCTTGAGTGATACATCTGCACTAAACATTTTGCTCATATATGTTTTGATGTATTAATATAGTATTAATATTCCATTAAAAGTTATGGAAGCAGACTTCTGTTGATTTAATTTTTGCAAATGTATTTGTGTTCTTCACTCCACCTCAGTTTGTGTAAGTCATGCCAACCTCCACACTTATCCTAGAAAACTAATGTTGTCATAGTATGGCCTTGAGCATTGACACAGCACTGTTAAGCATGCAGATAGCACAGTCCCTGGTATGATTTTGTCCGGGGTCTTATTTGCCTACATAATGCTCATCCATGATTCAGGGTAAGCAACTACTGAAACTATTCACAGTATACAATTTAAAGGCAACCACCCTGTTTTGTACACCAAATCATTTAGCTGTGCAGAAATTATCTCTTCCACACTACTGTGCATTGGGCTCAGAAAATGACTCCCTGCCCCATTTTGGTTTTAAGTATAGATACAGTTCACGCAAACATGTTAGTCACACTGTAGATTATCTGTTCTGAAAATTATGTGCTAGTCTTGAGTTTTGACTTATTTGGAATAATATTGATTTTCATAAGGGAAGGATTTTAACTTTTCTGTGGTAGCCCAATCTGTTTGTTCCTTGAAATTTACAATAATATCCTGGCTATCTTGTTTCATGGTTCACTCTTGAAATAGAGAGGAAAACACCTTCACAGTGTTTGGTATCAGCCAGCAGATGGTGCAGTATTCCCTTCCATTTCTGAGGCTCTGTCAATGTCCGGAATTGGTTCATTTAGTATCTGATTCACGTATCTGCAGTTTACCTTTGGGGACCTTTCAGCATTGCTAGCACATTGTCTCAGGTATTTCATTCCACCGGACCAACTGAAAAGTGTGAAGTAACTTCAGAGCCATCTTCCAGGACTCTTGGAGGCCATGGGGACAAAGGATTTCTGGTGGTTGACCTCTTCTTCTTAGACAGTTCTCTGCTCCAAAACTGCTGTTGGTCCATGCTTCTTCTCGGATGCATGTACAGGCAGTGAGAATGTTTTGGGTTTCCTGTGTGTTATTCCTGAAGTTAGTGAAGATTCACACATTGTGGCCCTCCTTTCTCCAACTTGTTTCAGGAAGATTTGATTGCAGAACTTCTTTGTTGGTAAGATGCAAGAGTTCCTGGCCTAGATATACAGATTCATGGTAACTGTCCCAATACATTCTAGTATCTTTCTGGATTCCGGATGGTTATCTGGAAACATTCAGACATTGCCTTTCCCTGGGGAGGAATGTCATTTTCATACATGGGAAATTGAAACAAGAAGTGGAAGAGATTCCCAAATGGATGTACCATTAAATCACTTTAAAAGTTGGCGAATAGCTTTCAAGAGTTGTTAGTCAAAAGACAATCAGTTATGCAATTACTTTGTCAACATATGCCACAGACCAGTTTCTTGGCACTTTCTGAAAATCCCTTTGTCTTAAACATCAGTAACGGTCTAACCAAAGTTTCCCCCTTTAAGAGATCCTGTTAACCAGTACAGAGCTTAATCTAGTTCCTACGACTCTGAAGAAGCCACAAGGTAGGTCAGACACGTTTTATGTATGCTTGACTTCACCTTGCTGGAAATGTGTTTTTTCTAGTGTCTATAATCTATTCCAGGAAAGTGAAGAATTCAGGTGTTAAAGAGGCATACACATCTTAAAATCTTCTTGTTACTGGAGTAATCTTACCCGCCTTCACGAAAAACAAGTGTTTTTATACATTTCACCATATATAATATACTAAATAGTATTAAATATTACTGTGATGCCTTTTTACATGAAATACCATTAAAATACTGAGCAAAATGTGCTGGGTGCAAACTTTTCTTGAACTTACTTAGTTGAAATTTGGTTTGTTACTTAGTTATATTATCTCTAGAGATATACAATTAGAAGTCCTGAGTAATTGGGTCATCTTTATACATATTTGTTCTTTAATTAAGCTTAATCAGTATGAAAATAAAGTTCCGTTAGGAGCCCTGTGCTAGGGCTTCTAGGAAATGGAGGAATGTCCACTAGTTTGTGCATCTTTCTTACATTTGTGACTTGGATTTTTAAAATGGAATAATTTAAGCCTGCAAGAGATTGACTAGATGTCAGTGTTTTGATTTTTAAACTGATATTGTTGTGTTGATTTCCTTTTAGAAGTAAGTTCAGCAAATGTGCTGACAGTTATAACTTGCTTTGCCATATTGTATGTAACACAATTTGCTGTGACAAATTATTCCCTCATCTGAATCCACACTATAAATAATTTAGATTTTACTATATGCATTTAAAATATTGTAGATGTCAGCTTCTGTGTGTCCATTAGATTAATCGTGGAAGGGGTATAACCAAAGTAGCAAACTTAAATTCATCCAAAATTAGGTGAATTGCCCAACAACCTTCTATGAGGAGTACTCTTCTTTGTGACAGCTCAGATAATTCTGTTCAGTTAGCAAAAACTTTTATTTAGCTCCAGTCAAGAACTCATAAGTAGGCCAATGTGGCACATTGCAGCACCAGTGTGGCATTAGCAGAACAGAAAGTCACCAGAGGGTACCTGACCTTCTGTGGCAAACACCTTCCTCCTGGAATGCTCCCCTCAGAGAGGAGAACATACAAGGTAGGACTCATTCCACTGACAGAGCAAGCAGAGAGCAAGTCTCATAAGGGGAGCTCCGGACTTAGAGACAGAGAACTGTTCTCACCATTCTCACTTTCCTCACTTCCGCCTCATTTTTTATGTGAACTTAACGAAGTTCTCCCCTGAAGCTCTTGGAGATGATTATGTTACTGGAGTCCATAAAAACCTTTATCATCTTTCCTTGGCTGGCACTGTATGTATCACTTTAAGTCTTCTTACAAAATGTATTCCACAATCCAGAATGTTCTATGGCTTCCAGAAGATTTAAGATGGTAGCAGTTAGAACAAAAATTGTATTTTAAAAAGTGTTCATTGTTTTCATGAACATGCTTTAAAAAATCTTATTCAAGAAAGTACCCATATTAGAAAGTAATCTCTCTTAATCTCTCTTACTGCCTATGTTGTTGACCTTTGCCTCAGGTCCCTGAGGGGAGGTTTTTACAAATCAGACCAGACTGTTAACTGCAAGTCTTTGAAATAAAAACCATTTTTCCTATACATTTGAATAGTTATCAACATGATTTGGCCTTAATATTAATCAATGCAGTTACCAGAAGTTGCAGCATTATAAGTTGCAAAAGTAATTTATAGTTTTTACTTTTTTATCTTGCATTCTATCTTTACCACATTGGTAAATAATTTCATTTTGTCAGTCAATTTCAATTGTTTGCAATATTCCATAATTTCTATCATTGTGAGTAATAATTTTAATTTAAAATTTTTGTGACCTGTGATAATGTACTAAGCAGTGTCATTTCTGCTAATCCCCAGGGCACTCCACCGTTAGCCTTTTTGCTTCTTTTACTGTAAACAGCTTTTAATTCATAAAAGGATTTCATTTTGCCTCCTGTGGCTACTAACTTAATAATCTCCTGAAAAGGACTCTATTGAAAGCTTTTTGAAATCCTAATTCAATATCTACAGAGCCAGATATCCTTTATCTATTATTTTGTTAACTCTCAAAACTGTGCCTTAGATAGCTTTCAACAAGCTGAATCTGCAGAGTACAGTCTACAGATTTCTGCTCTGTGTCTAGCAAGCCTGTGTCATAAGAGCAAGAGACATATAAAACCTTTAATTTAGTGTTGTAAACCAGCTTCTCAGTTCTTGCTAAACTTATGAGACAACCAGTTAAGTCACTGGGCTCTTGTACATGTAGGATTCTGATTGTATTTCTGAGAAGTATAGATTCTTTCTAAAAAATCAACCTGAAAAGTAAGTTGTTCTCATTATCCAAATGCTTTGTGAAATCAAGATTAACTGTATAATAAGAAATGAATTAATAGACTGTGGACTATGTCTTCCTTCCTGCTTTGTACAGTTTTCCTTGATTAATAATAATGTTATCCACAAATATACAGTTACATCTTTGGAGATTAATAAAATGTGAGGGAAAAATTTTTCCAATATTGGTGGTATAGGAGTAAACCTAAAACCTTGCAGATTGGAACAGGTGTATGATGGGTATGATTTTTTTTTTTCTCTGACAATGCTCAGAAATCTCCCATGGCAGTGCATTTTTGGAGTTTGTGAGCAAGAGTATAACATGTCTATTCCTGTAGGGAACCATCAGTAACCTCTTTACTTTGCTCAGAATAAAGGAATAATGGGAAAGGCTTAAAAAAGGAAATAGCTTAATCACATTTATATACAGAAACATATTTGCTGCACATTTGCTTTTGTTGCAAAATGCAACTATTCCCTGTTTGGATCAACTTTGAAATTGCATAACATCATCAAAGTAAGATATTAATGTAGACTCACCTTAAATCATTTGATGAAATATCTCTTCTTTTCTGTTGGAGAGAGTTAACACAGTACCACTATTTTATTCTATTTATTGTGGCCATTCTGCCCACTTTCCTGCCTAGAGATAAATGTCAAGAGTCAGAAGGTGATAGGAACAGTCTCATAGAATGCTCTTAATGTGGAAAAAACACTATTCTAATTTGCCTTTGAGCCATTTGATTTCATCATTTTTATTATAATTTTTAAAAACATTGTGTGTGAAAATGCAAATGATAATGTTTAATGACATGTTTTTTAAGCTTCCACAATTTCTAAAGCCATAAAACTGCCAGTTCTTCACTATGTGTACGTCTGAAAGTTATGACAGTATTGGATGCATGGACAATTCTAGTTGTGCGTTACATTGTAGAAGGTTTTCTGGTATTTTATGCTATGGTTTAATTATTAAAACAGAAGGAATCTTCAGATAGTTGTCTTTAACTTTTTCCACACTTTTTTCTATGTGCCTTTGTTCCGATGTTCCTGTTTATCTCTAATTTTTCTGTTTTATGTTATTTTTATTAAACCAAAGAATTTCAAGTTAATTTGACAGACAGTTTTGAATGAATATTTGGCAAATAGAAAGGAAATGAATGCCAAAAAACAAGAAAACTATTACTTGTCTACTAGCTTTCTGAATGGGGTAGAATCAGTTGACACTCTCTCCTGATTACAGTTAATTCTTGAAAAATAACATAAGAGTGTTAGGTTTCATCTTATTAAAATGGTAGCAAATGTTCTTTGAACAAAAGATGAATATTTTTTCCAAAAAGTAAATTTTAAATTAGTTCTATACTGACATATTGCATTGTATGTGTTTTGTTGGAATGGACAAACTGGTCCACTCTTCCAATAAAGTTTAAAATGAACTCCATATTGCACAAAGTAAATGAAGATCAATATGTCTTCCTCAAAAAGGTAGTGGGAGAGTCTTGCAGCCACCTCCTTATTGTCCTGATACCTTTAAACTCTGCCTTGGAGGAGGGGAGTTTAATCTCTACCTAGCCTCCTCCCCTTGTCTATTACTGGGACAGTATTATCCTATTTGCTTTCCTTTTTAGTGAAGCGGTGTCCACTGATGTCTAAGCATCTGCAACATTGAAAGTTTCTTCTTCACAGTGATAATCCTTTGTGCATTCTATAGTGAAGGAACAGAGTTTGTCCTCTGCTTCTTGCTGGTGCCTAAGTGCAGCTGTTGGGGATATCTCAGATGTTGCAGCTGAGGGTGGAACTTAATCTACCACAGGGCAATGGACCCCTGAGGAGTCATTAATTCCCATTCACCTCTCAAAGTACATGTATATGATACATATAATATTGCATGGCTATTATAAGTGCAAATTATCTTTACACATCATGTAATGCTCATATTAGGCAATTGCAAATAAGAGAGATTAGCAAGAGAAAATAAGAGAAATAATGCCTCTCTTTCTATCTTCATCTAAAGTTTCATATTTATTGTGCTTGTGGAACTCTTACAACATATTAATAAATTATGTATGGGAAAAAAATGGAACAATTGCATGTGTCTAACAAGGTGTCAGCAAGTCTTTGAGCAGCAAGAAGAATGTAACTCGATAAGCATACATTCTGAAGTAGTGAAGATACTTTTGTCTGCCATTGAGTTTATTGTGTGGTCCATTATTTGCTTAACACAAACAATTCTCAAGTACATTCCACATTTGTCAGAGTCATGTTTACAGAGCACTTTTCTCAGGGTACATTCATCTTCTATTTGTAATGTTTCCCATCAATTAAAAGAAAGAAATCCTTTAAGCATAGTCTACAGCTATTTGCTGTATTAGAAAAATAGTATATTTTACATGTCTCTTAGAAATCAGTTGACTCAGATAATTTAATGTGATCAGAATCTAAATAAATAAGAACAAGTTAAAAAACTTCCTTTACTTTTTTTCAGTTTGGGGTATTCCTGTATATCAGGTTGTCCCTGTTATTTCCAATGAAGAATTAATAGGAATAAAATCTGGATATTTTATATTATGGCAAACTGATGATAATAACAGGTGAGCTCTCACGACTGCCTTGTGTAATAGCATTAATGCTTTTCTATCTATTTTAGAAATATCTCATACATTTTAAAAAATATTTGACCTTTTCATATCTGCATCATATTAGTGGCTCATAATGATAAATTAGTCTGCTCAACTCTTTTTCCTGTCTTACCATTTCACACTGATGAACTCCTATACTGTAGCAGAAATCCTTGCTATTAATCTGTCACTTTAACATTGCATGTCATACTGTAAGGCCTATATTTCATAATCCAGGGGTTTTTTGGCATCCTGTTTTTTCCTGTATGGCACGCTGCCCCTCCTGTATATTGGCAAGACCTGCCTGATCTGTATTATCAGTGAAGTGTGTATTTATAAAAGCTAAATCCAGGCAGTACAATTAAAAAGATTTATGAAAATGCAAGGATAGAATCCCCTCCCCCCAGAAATGTCCTAGATTTTCTTCTGGTTGGCATAGCTCACAGACTGTTAGAGATTCACACATGTAGCTGAGAATCCATTTCTTAAACAAAAATTAATTCTTAGGTTGCATTTATAGGAAGCGACTTCAGATTGGTTTTTTACCCTCTCTCTGTGTGGGGAGGAGTTTACAGAAATTTGTATCTTCCTTCTTCTTGCCCCCATTTCTCACCCAATCATTCATTCTCTAGTTATTTAGGGAATAATATGACTTTCTTCTTGACTATTAATTTTCCTCACCTCAGTAACCCTAGTAAGATTAGATTGTCACCTTCAGGTGTGGCAACTGAAAAGAAAATGTTTTGGTTATCATATGCAGGACCATCACCATGGCTAGTAGCAATTGTTCTTCAAATAATATCTGTGGAGTATGTCTGCTGTAATGACATAAATTTGAGTAATTGATTTTCAATAACATTACAGAGGTCTTGATGATATCCAGTTCTAGCCATTGTTGCTTACAGTAGATTATGAATAGACAGGTTTTGCCATATTGCCAAATAATTTTGATCAAACCATTTATGTTCCAGTCATGTTTCTCATTCATACATATCAAGCATGAGCCAAAAGTAAGTGGATGTATTTTATTATGAGCATTTTCCCATAATTTAAAAAGTATCAACATGGATGAGGCAGCAGTGCCAGCTGAGAGAAAGCAGTGGAAAAATGAGGGAGAGAGGCAAACGAGGCAATTATTCTGCAGGGATAAAGAGTTGTATTGCTTTATTTTGGAGCTATATGTAGAAGGAACCTCATTGTGCAGATAGGAATAATAGCTAGAAAATAATTATCGATTATATGCCCCTAAAATGAGAAAGAGAAAAGAGTTTAGAACTACATTTACTTTAAGGTATGCATTATAGTTGGGAACCTTTTCATATCATACTCCTCTTCAGTGTTTTCAGACTTAAATGTTACTGTGTTCCAACTTCATTTAAAAGAGCAATAGAACATCAAGATATAGAGAATACTATGGAAAATTGAATTATATCTTGCTATATCAAATATAATAGAACAACATCTCTCCATATCTTTTCTCAGCTATTTTTATTGATGACAGCATTACTCTTGTAACTAACATGGAGGTAATAGGGAATGCAGTAAATTGAAAATTCTGTATTTGTTTTTGGTTTTTTTTTTACATGAAGTGATATTTCAGAGCTGAATTCAGATAGCCAGTATAGTAACACTCCAAAAACATTTCTTGTTATTGCTTCTTTTAATTTATCCATGGGAGGCAAATATTTTCTTTTGTTATTTAACTTCTTGTGGGAAGTTAAATATCTACAGAATGTATTAAAAAGGCTATAAATTCAGTTTGACTGAGTTAAAAGATTTCTGTTGCTGTGTTTTTCTAGTTTCTTCTTTGCTAAGATCTGTTTCTCTTCGAGTTTGATCAACTTCCACTTGTTTTAAGATAAGTATTTTATAATTTCATTGCAGAATGCAAAATACAGCTACAACTTCCCTCATTTTTTTTTGATAGGACATGAGTAATAATTTAGACTAAAAGTCTCTCAATAGAGAATCTTTGTATTATGAGCCTATGCAGTATGTATTGAAAGATGAAATACAGCAGTCTAGAAAGAAAATAATAATTGCTGAAAAACTTGTAGGGACTAAATGCAACAGTAGAATTGAGCTTTGAACCGTAAGTACCATAAGCAAAGTTACCATATTAAAAACTCCATCAATCAAGGCTAGAAAATACTAGTGAACATTACTTGCTCCATAGTGAAGATTAAAACTAACATCCCATTATGAATAAAGAGACAAATATACTAAAAGGAAGAAACCAAAAACTGTGAAATGCACAGGCTTCATCTTGGCTATGGATAGAGGATATTGGAAGAAAAAAAGAACACTTGAAAGAAGATTGAAAGAAATCTTGGAAGAAAAATCAGAAAGGAAGTTCAAAACTGAGACTATTCAAGGATGTTTCTGCTTTTCTCTTTCCATTACCCTAGAAAATAGATTGAATAGCTGGTATAGAATAGAAAACGAATCTTAAAAGGAACTATTATTTTACCAAATAATCCTCACAAAATCCTTACAGTCCTTACAAAACCTCCTGTTTGTCCTTATCAAATCAACAATTCCAGAGTTTCTTTTACTATACCTCATTTTAATGCCTTAGATAAAGACGTTAAATGAGTACATAAACAGTTAGATATAATGTTTCTTAGGAGATCAAATGCAATTTTTGGATAATCATACCAAAGACATAGTATTATGTAATCAGTTGTGTGAAATGAGATGGAAAATTAAGTTCTTTATGTACCTTAAACACTACCTTCTAGAACTCAGGCTTGTGTTATAGACTACCAGATTACTTTAAATATGATTATTTAAGAAAGGCAAATATCCTTATTGTCAAATTTCTATCCCTTAAGTTCTCTCAAATAGTTTGCTTTCTTCATCTAACAGGCAGACTGGCCACGAAGCTTATTTTTACTATTTACAACCTAGACTCTTTATCTGGGTTTTCATTATCTTAGCAGACTTGCCTCTCAGTATGAGCTGCTTCATAGGAACAGATTTTCTGCTGGACAAATTGACTGTGATACTGCCATTAGTTTCCTCCCATCTTGTGCATTGGTTATACATATTGATAAAACAGCAATCATAAAGTGTATATTGTTTCTTTTTCACCTAGGGAGCTTGTAGTATCATAAGTAGCATGGAAGTTTCATGAAACAGAAGATTTTACTGATTATAATACAGTTGTTTTTGTTGTGTGATCATATTTTATAGTAATATATCAATTTTTATTAGTTTCAGAGGCTGGTTTCTCACAACTTACAAACCACTAGGACAAAAGTTCATAATAATTATTATGAGATTTCTTCTTAAAATCCATAGTTGCAGAATTATTGTCAGATGTGGACAAGTTTTGCCAAGAATTTGAGCTTTAATCAGCATTTTTTGTGGGTGGATGTGAAAAACAAAATAATTTTGTGGGCGTAAACAGAAAAATCACATTTTTCTCTGAACAGCTGTATAATAGCCACTTTTAAAAGCTAAGTAGTAAACACAGAAGGAAAGGGTTTCACACCATAGAATGTAAGACAAAATATTTCTGGCTTCCATATTGTGGGAGTTATTATAGAGCAGAAAATGTTAAGTAAAAATTGGCTGTATGCTTGGACAGCTGACACGTCAAGAAATGAGTTAGAAATCAGAGTCCTTTTCAAAGCCATGCCCGTTGCCAACCACTTATGGCTTTGGAACTAATTGAGAAGTGAGGAGTACACACAAATGCTTTATGATCTACAGCTTTTCATACCTACATTTTGTATAGATTTTTTTTCATAATAAAGCTTTTGTGTCATGTGTAAAAATCAGATTTGTTTTTAAACCCAGAAATCATATTCACCTTAAATTTATTATATCACTCCTATGTATATGTAATGTGTAACTGTAAGGCAGGGTTGGTAGATAAAGGTAATATCTTTTGTTGACCAGTTATTATCACTGAAAAAACATTGACAAACTTTTCAACACATGAGCTTTCTTTATATCTGAAACAGAAAAATAATATTTCAAGGGTAAAGAACAGCTGAGAAAAATTGCTCAGAGTATTAGAAATATCACATATTTGAGAAGAAAGATAATTGGTAGATCCAGGTAGAGGAGATATTAGTGAAGAGTGGGAGAAAAGAAATGAGAGATTCTACTTTTTTTTTTTTTTTTNTTGAAGGACGTCTTATTGTCCTATTGACAGACAACAGGAAAAAATTGCTTCTCCTTGGTCCTGCTTTTTTATCAATGATTTTTTCACCACCTGGCCATTTCTTACCTGATACAGGTTTCTCACTGTAATGAACAATTTGGCCTCTGACTTAGGCTTGTCACCAGAAGTTTGTAGCTGCTGTATTGCTGTCTAATGTTCTCCGTGACTTTGGGGGCAGACTTCTTTTACTATCTCACAAGTTTGTCCGTAGCATGCTGAATGTTCTCAAGAAATACAAACCCCATCAATTTAGGAATTTAAATGTCTTCTGATTCTTGTTTTGTAAAGATCTTCATACATGGTTGCTTGCTATAGTTATTTTTGAACTTTCTCACAAATTGACCCTGGGATATTGATGCTAAAGGCATCTGATAAAGGTGTTTTTCCTTGTGAAACAAAAAGCCAATGAGCAAAAATTACAGAGAAGCCATCATATATGGTGTTGTGAAAATAGGAAATGTGGGTTTCATTTGTTCCTTCTTCTGCATGACTCATTACAGGGACTTGATTCCATTCACATAGGTGAATAGGTATTACACAATTGTTCTTTTTAGTCTCCTATAAGAGATTAACAATCTGTGCATGTGAGACTATGTAAGTATGTAATTGGCACTATATCTGGCAATAGATGCTCACAGAAAATGTAAAGGGCTTACTTTTAGGTATCTGTTCCAATTAATTTTCATTTATCATGGATGGATCAGTTTCAGCATGAAAGATTGAAGCAGGCAAGTCAATAGCTAAGATGCACAAGACCAGGATTCAGATCTACTCGGAGTCAAGCAGGGAGGGAAATGAATCATGGTTGCAAACAGAGAATGTATGTCTGCTACTTGCTGACTATGGGATTTACCCAAGAAGTGTAAAACCCAAGTTCAATTCTTGGCTGCTTTATTTCAGACTTTTCTTCCACTATTCAAGTGAGAATGTGATTACTGGCTCTAAATCAAGGGCTGAGTATTTGTTTGCTTAACCTGACAAATTTTTTTATGATATTTGGAGCTTCAGCTTGGTCTATGTGACAAAGCTTGTTATGTGTGAAGGAGGAAACATCTACCCAATTCCAAAACATAATCTCACTGGAAAAATAGGGTAGCATCTAAGCAATGTATTAAAGATGGAAGTGAATACTGAAAGAGATGGATTGATCTCCAAGTGATTTTGAGGATCATATTCTGTTTAGAGCAAGTGTTTTGCTGTTGAGTCACTTCTTAGCTGTATTCAGACCTTTGACAGGCTGACAGCAAATAAATTCTGGTTGTCTCTGGCTCACCTGAGTGTATGTAACATCAGAGTGCTGATGGGTAGAAGAAGGAAAAGGGAAGAAAACTAGGATAGAGTCCAAAATCCTTCACAAAGTCTGTAACTTAGGAAGCTTAGCACACTTTGTATTTTAGGATTGGAGGGAGATAGCTATTAGAAATAGGTACCTAATTTCTCAACTTTTTTTCACAGTAGAGATCTATGGAATTTCTTTAGAATTCTGCTCCTGAAATTAATAGGAAATAAAATTAGGTCAATATTCTAGAAAGTTGGGAATTCTGTACAAATATTGATATTTGTGCTCTGCTGGATATTTGTTGGTCACAGGATTCTTTCTCTTATTTGTTCTTTTGAGTGAAGATGTAAGGATCAGATTTTTCTGAAATAAACAGATTATTCTTAAAATAGCTGGTTTGATTCCTATGGGTAACTTACCAAGTAAGGTGTATAAACAAGAATATCAGAAACTGGTACTGACTTATCAAAAAGTGAAAATATATGGAAGAATATTCATTTTCATTCTTTTCTTTAGGTCTGATATTTCTGGATTTCAATATCCAGCCGTAAACCATATTTGAGACTTAATGATATTCTGCAGTGATACAAAATGAATTATTATTTACTAAACATACTTGTGTAGATGGCATTAATTATCTGTTGGCCTGATCACATTGTATTAGTATTGAAAAATTGCATTTTTTTTTTATTTATTTTGTATTTTCAGGTAGAGATTGAAAAGCTGGACTATCATTACTATCTGCCTTTGTTTTTTGATGGACTTTGTGAAATGACATTTCCATATGAGTTTTTTGCTCGTCAAGGAATCCATGACATGCTGGAACATGGTGGAAACAAGATTCTTCCTGTCATTCCTCAGCTCATTATCCCAATAAAAAGTAGGTGAGCATGTGGAAAAAAAAATCCCCACAATTGCATTTATATAGTGTAGATTTTTGGCAAGTTGCTAATTAAGCAATAAAACGTGAGAGGCTGTACATTTCATGGAGATTATTGCAAATGTGAGTAAATTGTAAGGTATAAGGTCAGAAGGCTTATGCCTTCAATCACTTGGTACATGCAGTAATCCAGAAGAACAGACCGTATGGTTAGTGTTTTTCTTATTACAATGTGGCTCTTGGTCTTTGGAAATGTGAAATGACATTTTCTTACCTGATTTTGTATATTTATTATGTAAATCCATTACTGTATAAACCAGTTCATCTAAAATGACAGGAGAAATCAATAGCTGAAGCTTATGGAATTATGTTTCTTGTTGTCCTTTTGTTAATTCTGCACTTGTCTTATATTTATTTACTAGATATTTTTTCTATCATCATTCTCATTAGTTTGCATATACATACATCTATCTAAATTGGGAATTCTGCCTGACTAATGAATGTTTTATGTAAAATGTTGGCATTTAAAAAAATCTTAATTTTGAAGTTTTTATATATTCAAACATAGTTTTTTGTAGAAAAATTATGTGAAAGGGAATAAATTATTTTAATACAAGTGTAAAACCACTAAAACTCCAAGTGTAATACTGCTAAAACTAAAACTTCTTTTCTTGAAACACCTAATCTTTCAGATATATTGTTTTGTACTTTCCTGTCTCTTTAGATCAATACCTTGAGGAGATACTATTCTGAACCATCATCCTTTTTCAGTTGGGTATTATCATTCTTAAGTGTGCATGCTACACCTATACTATTAGATGCTTATATTTGTTAAACTTGGCTTCTATCATTGATCAGTAATGGTATCATTGCTGTCCTTTGTCCCATTTTCCTGAGATGATCCATGCTAATAAAGAACAAAACAGAGTCATTGTATTTGTGATACAGAATGAATAGGATCAAATACAGTTTTGAAAAAGGGGGAAGGGGATGTAGTTTGGAGCCTGATAGTACTGAAATAATAGTGTCAGAAGGGTCAGAATTGTGTTTTTTTCATTCAATTTATTCTCCATTTAAAAAGATTAATTATGGATGTCTCTCTTACTGTAGATTTTGAAAATGTCAGAAGGAATATATAATATTCAGAATGGTTACTCCGTAAATTACACTTGTGAAAGGTTATAAAAACAATGTTACTGTTTTTTCTCTCTAAAAGGGAAACACGTAAAGAGAGGAATCATGTCATTTCTTTAAATCTGTATTTCCAACACCACCCAAACATCTTTATTGTACTATCATTTTTTTTTTGAAAGCTGAAATAATTTCTTCAGAAAAGACTGCAAGTTTATGACAGCAGCTACTCAGTTAGGATTTAAAAGTCTTGCTGAGACCAGAATCTAGCTTAGAAACAATTAGCTGGAAACTTTAGCTGTTACACAGCTTTTAGCATTAGAAAGAAACTGCTAGGTAAGGATATTTATATGGGTTTTAAATCAAGTCATAATTTGTTATGCTGGAACACATTCAAGAATCTGCTAGCTAAATTTAGTTGTTGGTTCTGCTTTATGTTATTGTACAGTGCTTATTTTTTTATTTGAAAAAACATTTCTGTATTGACTTTAACACATGAAGAGTCTAAGTATTATCAATGATAAAGGCTTCTTCCTAATTAAAGCCATATTAATATAAAAAAAACTCACCACCATCTCAAGGAATCTGAAAGTGTATACTTCTAAAAGTTTTAAAATTTGCTATGACTGTGTAATATAGCAGTGCAGTCAGAGCTATACATTTCTGTGACTCAGCTGCATCCACAATAAACTCAGCTATGTTTTACACATATTACTGTTTCTAAGTGTCCCACTGGGTGAGTTATATCTGATTAACCAGTCTTCCTTATTTAAAGAATGCTGAAATATTTTTATGGAATAAATATGGTTTTCTGGGCTGTAGTCTTTTTCTTTCTGTAAATCATGTAGGTTGATTTCTGCCACTTACAGAAAGTAAATTAAACCTTTAACGGAATTGTTATCTTCCTCCTCTCTGACTCTTGCTCTTGAGAACCAGTTCTAGTTGTTACAATCAGACTGAAAATTAACTCTAAACAAACTTGTTTTTATAGACTTAAAATGCTTTTAGAGAAAACAAAAGTCTCTGATTCTTTTTTAAAAAATTTGTCTTGATTCTTAAATACCGAAGCATTTCTCCCCTGTTGGCTCCATCAACCAGTACAATCAGTACAATCAACAATTACAAGGTTTATGTTAGATTCTCCCACTCGAAACTGGTCATTTCAGGTAGTTTCAAATGGTATAGAAACTAGCTTCTTTATTACTCCTCTTTACTCCTGTCTATGAGCAGAAACTCTGTTTCTCACTCAACAAAGATAAATCTCATCCATGTTTGGAAAGTGAAATCTGCAATTAACATCTCTCACTTTTGAAGTTGGAGCTAGAGCTATTCTCTCCTGAATTTATTAATTTATTAATATTTAACGTTTATTAGTACTGAATTTCATCTGCTGTTTTATCACCTAGTCATTCTGTATTGTAAAGTCCTTCAGCAGTTCTTCAGAGTCAGCCCTTATCTTTGGCATCTGGAATAACTTGGTATCATCAGAAAACTTTGTTATTCATTAGTAAACATCTCTTCCAAATCACCTATGAATCTACTGAAAAACATGACGTCGGCACAGATTCCTGCAAGGCTCTACTAGTGCTACTCCTCCTCTGTGGCCATTTATTGTTGCCTTCATGTCCTATCTCTAAAAAATTATTTTTTTATATGGAAACATGGCAGTTAAATGTTTCAAAAGCCTTCAGTGAGGAACATTATCAAATACCTTTCGGAAGTTTAAGAAAACTACTATCAGGCTTTTCTTGTCCACATTGTTCTCCTTCAAGGTCCTACAATACATTTAGAACACTGTATTAGTTTCTGCAGTACAGATGCTGGTATTACTGGTCTTTGTTNAACACCACCCAAACATCTTTATTGTACTATCATTTTTTTTTTGAAAGCTGAAATAATTTCTTCAGAAAAGACTGCAAGTTTATGACAGCAGCTACTCAGTTAGGATTTAAAAGTCTTGCTGAGACCAGAATCTAGCTTAGAAACAATTAGCTGGAAACTTTAGCTGTTACACAGCTTTTAGCATTAGAAAGAAACTGCTAGGTAAGGATATTTATATGGGTTTTAAATCAAGTCATAATTTGTTATGCTGGAACACATTCAAGAATCTGCTAGCTAAATTTAGTTGTTGGTTCTGCTTTATTTTATTGTACAGTGCTTATTTTTTTATTTNGTTAGATTCTCCCACTCGAAACTGGTCATTTCAGGTAGTTTCAAATGGTATAGAAACTAGCTTCTTTATTACTCCTCTTTACTCCTGTCTATGAGCAGAAACTCTGTTTCTCACTCAACAAAGATAAATCTCATCCATGTTTGGAAAGTGAAATCTGCAATTAACATCTCTCACTTTTGAAGTTGGAGCTAGAGCTATTCTCTCCTGAATTTATTAATTTATTAATATTTAACGTTTATTAGTACTGAATTTCATCTGCTGTTTTATCACCTAGTCATTCTGTATTGTAAAGTCCTTCAGCAGTTCTTCAGAGTCAGCCCTTATCTTTGGCATCTGGAATAACTTGGTATCATCAGAAAACTTTGTTATTCATTAGTAAACATCTCTTCCAAATCACCTATGAATCTACTGAAAAACATGACGTCGGCACAGATTCCTGCAAGGCTCTACTAGTGCTACTCCTCCTCTGTGGCCATTTATTGTTGCCTTCATGTCCTATCTCTAAAAAATTATTTTTTTATATGGAAACATGGCAGTTAAATGTTTCAAAAGCCTTCAGTGAGGAACATTATCAAATACCTTTCGGAAGTTTAAGAAAACTACTATCAGGCTTTTCTTGTCCACATTGTTCTCCTTCAAGGTCCTACAATACATTTAGAACACTGTATTAGTTTCTGCAGTACAGATGCTGGTATTACTGGTCTTTGTTCCCCAGATTTTTCCTGAAATCTTTTTAAAAAATGGTATCACATTTCATTGATAGCAAAGCTGTTTTCATTGAGAGGGTGGGTACTCAGTGCAGTTTAGTAGCTTGAAGCAGCACAGGGGAAGGAATGTACACCTAGGAATGGATGGAATCTCTGTAAAATGGCATAGTCACTGAGAAGGTTTTTGGAACTCTATTCTCAGTGTATTCTTTATACTAGTTAATTAAACAGGGTCTGCAAATGTTAATAGAATTCAAGTTTTATAGGTGCTGGTCTAGTAAAACACTACTATTACAAGCACAATTAAAGCTGAAGAATAAAGCCACTGACTTTCTCTTCAGTATTCTGCTAGGTCATGTTTCTTGCAACTATCAATGATTCAGTTGTGGATCTTAGCCTTTTCTGCACCTTAGGCTTTGGCTTTACAGGACAGAGTCTTTGATGACAAAATTGGCCTAAGATTTTCACACCTAAGGTTTTCATGCCCCTATTCCTCCTTCCCATCACCTCACTGCAACACATCACTCCTTCAGAGTGGAAGAAATATCTGTACATCTATATTGTAAATTGGATCAGGATCTTACCTGACTTTAAAAAGTACAAAACAGAAGGTTGTTATTCTGGGTTTTATTCACTCTTGATTGAAACAGTGCGTTTTGTAACAGCCTTCATTGCTGTTCTGTAAAATTAGCATAATACTTCTGTTATATCAGTTCAGGTAGTTAAGTATTATGCATTTTGAAAGTTTTGGACAAAATACTCTATGAGAGAAGTATGTATCACTTTAATCAATTGCTTTTTGAGAACACTTCTTGTTAGCAGTTCTTTAAATCTGACTCTGTGAATTTAAGAAAAGAAGCCCTTGATCAACAAGATTAAGTAGATCACAAGAATCGAAGCATCTTTATCCTAAGTGCTTGTTGCCCTGCAAGAGACATGCTCTGTGTAGCTTGTCCTGCTTCAGTTAAAGAATTTTCTAAAACAGGTGCCTCATTTACCAATTTGGGGGGGAGATACGAATGCAAACTAAATTGGTTTTAATCTCTGGTTGTGAGACCTAAATAGAAGATGGAAACTGTCAGTGCATTTCTAAACATAGATTCATAGGTGTATTTGAAAAAGTGGTTGAACATAATTAAAGGCCAGTGCAAATTAAAGAGAATTAAATTATCAACATAACTTTAAATATAATTACCAAAATCTAAACTTTAATATTTAGAGAAGAGATGGAAGTTTGATGAATCTGATTTGATTCTGTAAACCTTAGGCTATCAATGTCCTATCTGGGGAAGAATGTTCTGATTCCATCTCTTCTGTGAAAATATATTGTGTCATGGAAAAGCTCCACTGTATACTGGGAGAAATGCTGTCATGTTTCCTAGTCTTATAAAATGTATCAATCCTAGCTTATAAAATGTATCAATCCCAAAGATGGGAACTGTGTCTTCTATTATAGGCAACATCTGAGACTGAGTAAGATTTTCCAAACTGCCACATAAAAATAAAATATAAAAATAAAAAATATCAAATTACATAGCTTCTAGGTCTTTTTCTTTGAGGTGTTAGAAGTGTTACTCAAGGAAAAGGCTTTAATGTTTTAAAATAATAATTTCTATTGCTTCATATGTAAGCTGCTTCTATCTAAATGGATAAACAAACAAGTGGCATATATCTTAAGAAAAGTGTCTGCTCTTAAAGAAAATTAATGAAAGAAAATTCTAAATTTACATCAATGGCCAATAAAATTTAATGAAAAAAAAATTCACTGAAGCTGTCAATGAATTGGTATTGTATATCAGCTCATTGCTAACAAGCTTTAATAAACAGCACTGTGAAAAACCTCCACCCCAAAAATGTTCAGTGTTTCAAATATGCTTTCAAATTTCATAATTAACTGTTACTGTGTCTTTGAATGGTAGAAATACAGAGCTGACTCAGATACTGAGCTTTTACACCAGATATTTAACCCACTAACATTTTAAAATTCTCTTTTATTTAAGAAAGTTATGATGAACTTCAGAAAATTCTTGTTTGGAAAAACTGTCACAGTACAAAATAAAATGTGTTTGAAGTAAATACTTCATTTTATACTTGCATTGAGCAATTATTTAAGCTGGGGAGTGTCCTGGAAAAGTGTGTATCCTCATCACAAGCAAAATTGCCAAGTTTATTACCATTAAAGGAGAAAACATCGGAACTACCAAGCAACAATTTATTGGGTTGGGTTTTTTTCAAAGTTGCTGTTTAAAAGAATTATACAATGCATAACATGTAGACTACATGACAAAAAGGAAAATATATACCATTGAGGGAGGGAAGTCCTCTAAAAACCCTTTAGGGAGTGGAAAGGTATCTTTAACTGAGAAGCAAACCGGTCATTCACTTTGTTGTTATTGTGAAGATCCACATCTTACAGCAAACTTCTGGGTCAAGAGGCAACAGCCTTGTATGCTTTTAAATTGGAATACCTTGGATATTATGTATGTTTCCTTCTTTAGGGATATGTAGCTGTACTGTGCTAAGAATTTTAAATGGTCTGCTTTATTCCTGTGTAAGGATACTAGTACTTCCTTCCATTTCTGTTAACCTCCGGATATGACTGACATTTTTCAAAATGTTGAAATGTACTTATTTCATATACTGCATTAAAATTTTCTTCCTGTGATTCATGTGGGAGAATGGTCTGCAGTGATGGTAGTACACAGAAAATAATTACCAGATTTTTTAAAATATAAACATATGTTTGAAATTGATGTATCCTTGGGGCAGGGACTGTCTCTAATTAAATGTTTATACAGCGCCTAATATAATCAAGCCAAAAGCTGGTTGACTGCTATGCATGCCACAGTCCAAATATTTAATAATAATAACAACAGTTCTGCAGTCAATTTGATCTTACTTTTGATATTTACAAGTGTTTTCCTAACACACACTGTAGATTTCTGCAGGCTTCAGGCTCAAATTCTGCAGTCTGTTTGATTCTACCGTATCCATCACTTTAACACTCAAAATCTTCATCCAAATTCTGTCTTTTGTTTTGTGTGTCAAATGGAGGACAGATTTCCCATTTTTGGACAAGTATCCAGCTGATTTTCTAGCATGCAGATGAAACAAGTGCCAGTACTACTGTTTAAAGTTCCAGCAAGCACCCCTACAGCACAACTCAGATGTAAGGAAAATTGCATGACAGGTTCTATGATGAGCCATTCTTTGAAAACATTCTTCTGAATTCAGTGTATATTCAGTTTGCTGTGCTCGTTAGAATGCCTTCTCAGTCATGAGGCATAATTCACACTCTTGACTTTATTAAGGAATTAACCTTTACCAGGACAGTCTTGGCTTCCACTCAAACCAGGGTTGTCTTTGCACAAGGCAGAACTCTGAAAACAGGAAACTGTGAAAACCTTTCGTAGTCACCATCTGCAGAAAAAAGTTCTTCCTAGGGGTGGTTGGACAGCCACTTCCACTGAATGACACCCTCTGCATGCCTAAAAATAAGGTCTCTCTTCCTCTAAGACAGGTTCTACAGTCAGGAAGAACTATTCCTGGAAGTGGGTACAATTTGTGCTTAAGGATTAAGAAGCTATGATTTCTATCATGGATTATTTTTTATGTCCCTTAAGTTAATGATTAGTGTTTGTGTGAATAATTAATTTTATTCATTTTATTCATGTCTGTATGAATTCATTCATACAAAAGAATACAAATATTCATTCATGTTTGTATCAATAACTAATAATTATTGTACTGAAAATAATTAATGTTAATTAATAATTAGTGTTAATAATAATTTAGTTTGGTTAGCTACTAATTCTGTGTATGACAACTTAAGTCATGAATAAACCTATATGTTGGAACCCCAGAGCTTCCTCTTCCAGTTGCTCCTTTAAGAAAATGAATAATGCCTGTTCCTCTGTAAAAGAATAATTTCCTGCCTGGGATTTGGACCTAATCTTCAAAATTGTATCTGGGGGTCTCTTTCTGCTAAAGCAACCTTAGAACATCTACCCATGAAAGCATAGTTTGGAACAGCCGACCACTTTGCTGGAACTCATTATCAGCATGCTGTATTGATGGACTTCCTGTCCACACATTAATATGCTCAGGGACAATATGAAGTTAGGTGTAGCCTGATGATTACAGTAGGGACTGGCAAATAAGAAGTATGGGATTCAGTCTGTATTATCATTTAACAACATTTCTTGAACTTGGAATCACCCTACGATGCACTACAGTACCTTTATACCTTGGGCTCTCTAACTCTGTTTTTTAACAGTAGTTTTAGCATGCTGTTCATAAGCATGCAAGGAGGCATGAAGGGAGGTTACTTACTAGTTGATTTTCAAGAGTTGTCTCTACACAGTCACACAACCAATCTGCCTTGCCCTTGCTTTGGAGCTTTAGCTCTGATTTTTAACATTCGGCAGGCATGCGATAAGAAGCAGAAGCGGGTGGGGCACAGTGCATTTGCTTAAAGAGATGGAAAAACTGACATTGCTCCTGTGTGAGATTACTATTCATTCCGTAAGAAACAGCATTGCTGTGCACTGACAAAACTTAGTGCCAGAAATACTGCCAGAAATCCTATTACTTCACTGTGAAGAGGCAGTTCTTGAAGAAGTTGTTGGTAACTCCTTTTCAAATTTTGGTGTGTTCTTTACTATAATTTTTTGCAAGTGCTTATACTTACACTATGTTATGTTGAATCATATATTTATATAATTCTGTGGTTATAAAACATGTAGCATTGAACATGAGCTTATCTTTTATGGTTTTTGCTTTCCCAGTGCAATGATGTAAGCGTCTATGTAAGTGGGCAGAACACTGGAGAATTAGACCATATATAATAGCATAACAAATTTGACAACTGCTTCCAGCTGCATAATTTCAGAGGAGGTTTTATAACTAGAGGGATTTTGCAAGGAAAAAAAAATATATATTTTAAGCATGACTCATTTTTAATTACAAAAGAGAATGCAAAGTACTTGCTTTTAGTAAAATTAAAAGAGAAGAGAAACAAAAGGTATTTATGAAATGTCTTGGTGTCATAAGATTAGAAGCCTGAAAAGCTGAGAGAAAAATCTAAGTAGGCAAGACAAAATCTTTTTTTTTTTCCTAGAATGTTTGTCTTTTAAAAAAAGCCTACAATGTTTTTCTGTGTGGGTTTTTTTTTTTTTCCCTATAAACATTTGTTTCATTGTACTGATTCTCAGAATAGTAGGAATTGTTAGTCGAATGAATAAAATGATCGTGAAATAAATGAGTACAAACATACAAACACTGATTGTTGCACTAGAATGTATCTGTTGTCAACCTTTGCAGGTTGTCTTGCAGTTGTACTGTTCCATTGGCCCCAAATGGTACTTACTGAATATTTATTTTTTATTTGTTTGGACCATGCCAGTATTACACAGGCAGCATGAGGGAATAATGAGCTGCATTCTTTGGGTTACTGAAGAGTCAGCACAAATTGTGGGAACAAATAACAATCAGACAAGGCAGTGTTTTATAACATCAGGACTGCAATCCATCTTTGGGATCTTTCAAAGCTGGGCTAATAAAGGCCCACTTACAATCCCCAGCAGAGTACAGTTTAATTAAATTTGTCCATTACAGGACTCCTCCCCCTCCCTCTACATTTTAGAAATTAATTCTGCTTTCTGCCTGTTGTTCTTTCTACATCACAGATGCACTGAGCCTTCGTAACCGACAGGTCATCTGCATCACACTGAAAGTCCTCCAGCACCTGGTGGTGTCAGCTGACATGGTGGGGGAGGCCTTGGTGCCCTATTATCGGCAAATCCTCCCAGTCCTAAACATCTTTAAGAATATGAATGGTGAGTTATCCTAACAGACACTGTGTCTTTCAACTCCTAAGGTAAAAAGGGGCTTGAGGCAGGGTTAATTAACAATGTACTTAAGATTTATTACTGTATATAAACTCAAATCCATTTGGAGCTCTAACCCTCCCCCCTTACTATTCCTTAAGGATACACTGAAATTAACAATTTCATTTATTACTCCTGGCACGTACAGTTTATTTAATGCAGTACAGAAGCACTGAAGCAGTTCTATAATCTTCCAATAATTAAATTGTAAAGTTTTGTAACAGTCTTTTGAATACATTTATAAATTGCAAAGGTTTTTTCCTCCCTCCAAGACATTAGTTCAGTCCAGCCTTTTTATTCCATTCTGTGCTTTTCACAAGAAATTCACTGCTACCAGCAGGCTTAGGAAAGAATAAAAATAAAAGTAGCAATCAAACTAATTAATTAGAGGGTCAAGAGGGTCAAGAGAACTCCTTGTTGTAGAAAAATTTCAAGTTACATAACGTCTAGCAAAACAGTGAAGTTTGAAGTTATTACTGCTCACTTAGCAGGTTTTATTATAGAGAAATTTAGAACTAATTTGTATCTACAGTTGAGTATGTTGTTTTCTTTGTAGTGCAAACCTCTATTGCCAGTTTCAGTCTTTAACAACTGGTACTGTGAGTACTGTATACTGTGAATGCATTTGCACCACAGTCACCAGCTGAAATCAACATGATGTATCTTGCTTTTGCCAAACTAATCTTTAAAATATTTTTCAGTAGTAAATCTATCTGTCCTTATCTGTTCAATTACCTACCAAGTTACTGACTTTAAAGTTTCTGTTATTGGCATGCAGCCATATAGATCAAAAGAAGTTAATTCCTCACAATCTTGCAAAAAAGGTTTTTCATTAAATTAATGTCATTTTAATGGTTATCTACAGGACTGCTTCCTATTATACTTCCTGTTTGCATTACTGCAGAATGTGTTTTCTTATACTCACTCTTTAGTAAGTATCAGATTCACCTCAGATTGAAAAATGTCTGTCCAAAGACTGACTTGGAGACTCAAATGAGATTTAGATTTTAGATTCCTTTAAATACATATATGTCTGTGACTCTGTTCTACTTAGTGAGAAACTTGCAGTAACATATGAAATTCCACAGATGCAACGTGGTTCAGATGACAACTGTGGCTATCTAGAACTTGTGGGGTGGGATGAAATGTTATGAATAAAATCCGTAGGCTGAACTTAAGTAATTTCAGTAGGGCTCCTCATGAATTAGAAGATTCCTCCTTAACAGATCCAATTTCAGTCTTGGGCACAAAACAAGACTGTAAAAAGAAGGACTCTCATTGATTAATGAATATACAATACATGCTTTTTTCCAAATTTCAGCCTGAAGTAGCCCATAAATTCTCTTGACTAGGCTTTTCTGCAGTCATTTCAGCTGAATAATAGGGAAAGCTCATGTGTAACCAGGTACATAGCTTAACAAGGCATTAAACACATTCTAAATTTATCCTAAGTTTTGATTGTATTGTAAGCAAAATAAAACATATTTTCAACATATTTGCATGACATCTGTGCTATGTGAATTTGTGCCTATATCAAACTACACTAAGTCTTGATATTTGGCATTTAAGAACTAAAACCCAAAAAGAAATGAAAAGTAATAGTACAAAATTAATACATTTTATTAAAACATTACTTTTTTAGGAATAAAAGTTTTGAAAGCTCAATATTACCAGCAATGAAATGGATACTATTTGCAAGGCCTACCATATGAAACTGTTCAACTTATTCAGTACTTGCATGCACGTGATAGGGAAAGATTCTTCCACTGTCTCCCCCTGCCTCAAAAAGCTTATATTTCTTTCCTCCTTCACTGGTGGTTGACAGAAAATATACACTCCCTTCCTCCTCCTTTCTATCTCCCATATGCTTAATAGGCAACTGAGGTGCAGGTCTTTGTTCCCAGTTAGAAGGAAGGTGTAGAGACAGTTCCAGGCTATTTTCTCCACTGCTTGGTCATGCAGGTGAAAGATGGGGTGAGGGAGTGTACAACTTCTTTCTTCTTTTATGTATAGCTTGAGAAAGGAGGAACTGTGGTACATCTTCCAGGAGTTGTGTGAATTACAGTCTATTAAGTCTGACACTGTGGAATTTTGTTCAGAATTAAGGTGGCTGGAAGGAGCCATGTTTTAGTCATTGCCACCTTGCTAAATCAGTATCTATCTGCTGAAAGGAACTCTTTCCCAAATTCAGCATCTGTGAATACCACTCTCACACTAAGCAAGCTTATAGTCAAGAGAACATTTGAAAAAAAAAAAAAAAGTATTAATAAGACATTAGGTCAACTTACCTTATGGTCAGGTTACCTGGTGATCAGTTCAGAACAAACCAAATAAAGTGATTCTTCATGCAGTGTGTGTGATGTGAGGCTCTGGAACTCCTAATCCCAAATTCTTTGTATACTAAAAGTTTACATGGGTTTGGTGGAGGCTCAGAAATGTCATAAAAAAAGAATCTATTGCTTGTTTAGTAAAACACATGGATCACCTCTGGCTCATGACATTCCTAAACCAAAACATGGTGGAAGCTGAGAAAGTATTAGGTGAAGTACCATAAATGTTTGCCCTACATTCACATTGCCTAGTCATCTCCTTCTGAGCGACACACTTCTGGAATAGACAGGCATTTGCTATTATCTAAAACATCCATCTTTATTCCTATCTTATGATGACTCCCAAACATGCTTGTTTCTAAAAATGAGTGTCTTCATAATGATTATATTGTCTTGATAATCAGCAAAACGGTAATGGACTACTGACCTTTTGGAACAGAAGATAATCTAGGTATTTAATTTTAAAATTTTAGCACCTGTAATGAAGTCTTTATGAAAAGATTTTTGGTCAATAATTCACAAAGTGTCTATGGACGACATCTGCGTAATACCTTTTAGTGAAGTTCATTTTTCTTGTAGTTTCATATATCAAGGAAATAATTTTGATTTTGTTTTCTGAATTCTCTGTAATTTTATGGCAGTCTGTGAGAACACACAGTATAGATGGAATTGCTGTTAACCAACAAATATGCCAAATATATTTTACCATTAGAGTTTGTGGGCCACAAAATAGATGTGGTTCAGGTAAGTGATTACCAGGCATATGTTCTATAATTTGGCCGTCTGGAATTACAGAAATGTAGAAGAAGGTCTATTGGTTGGATACGGGCAAATTCTGCCACCTTCTTTCCATTTGTATTTCCTATGTACACATGACTTTACTACTGGTAATTTTTGTAAATTAAAAAAAAAGGAGAGTATTGATGAAAAATAAATTTAAAGTTTTAATTACTGAAAACATCTAAAACGTGCTCACCCATCTGAGTCGTAAGATACAGGTAAAAATAAATCAATACAACCTAAGTTACAAATGCCAGGGGAAAGATCCAAACCTCATAAGATAGTCCATCTGAAAGCCAGAGGAGAGAGCACAATGAACTTCTGAAGAGTCCAGTAGTGAGCAAGGGGCTTTTTGGTGCACAGAGCATATTTGATGTGTTTGAATTCGTGGCCCCTCTGGAGCTTAAGGTCTTGACTTGCAGTAGATATTTCTTTCCATTTGGGTTCCTGAGTACCCTGTTGCAGAGCATGAAGACATAAAAGAGCAAAGTTCTGTTGTTGGTGATGCTACCACTAAGTGTCGTTTTATTGGTGGAGACAGTGAGAGCATCCTCACCAACTGGCCATGGTATGCTCTGAAAAAGGGTTGAAGCTTTCTGTTCAAACTGTTAGCTTGACCAACCTGATCTCCTTCTATGACCAGGTGACCCACCTGGTGGATGAGGGAAGGGCTGTGGATGTGGTCTACCTGGACTTCAGTAAAGCCTTTGACACTGTCTCCCATGGCATTCTCCTAGAGAAGCTGGTGGCTCATGGCTTAGACAGGTACACTCTTCGCTGGGTAAAAAACTGGCTGGACAGCCGAGCCCAGAGAGTTGTGGTGAACGGAGTTAAATCCAGTTGGTGGCCAGTCACGAGCGGTGTTCCCCAGGGCTCAGTTTTAGGGCTGGTCTTGTTCAATATCTTTATCAATGATCTGGATGAGGGGATCGAGTGCTCCCTCACTAAGTTTGCAGATGACACCAAGNTCTTTACTGAAAGAGTGGTCAGGCCTTGGAACAGGCTGCCCAGGGAAGTGGTTGAGTCACCATCCCTGAAAGTATTTAAAAGATGTGTAGATGTGGCTCTTAGGGACATGGTTTAGTGGGCATGGTGGTGTTGGGTTGACGGTTGGACTCGATACTATTAGAGGTCTTTTCCAACCTTTTGATTCTATGATTCTATAGGGCTGCCAAGAGACTAAGAGAAGGGAATGTGAATTCATCCCAGTGACTGCGGAATACTCCTGAGATGTAGGAGCTGTTTGTCTAATCTCTGCAGACTGAGATGGGACTAGCAGTCTCTAAGCAAGCTTCCCAACATATGGATTATTATGCAAATGTGCTACTAGATAATATAAGAAACAAAAAATTTCACGATAATGCTAACTAAGTCTATTATGAATACTGTAATGCCACTGTAGTTTTCATTTAAATGTGTAAGTTGAATGTACGTTATGAAACTCATTTCAATTTTGTAAAGAGAGAAAGAAAAATATGTATAGACTCAAATGGAAATATTCTTTTTTTGAATCACAGAACCTTTTCTTTTTGGGTGTCTTATTTTCTAAGCTGCCTTCTATAATTCTGTGAGTTATCTGAGGTAAATACAATTTAAGAACAAACAGAATAAGTTTATTCTTTTATGAAAGCAGGCAGAAGATAAAAAGAAAAAGAAAAAAAGGGAGTCTTCAGAGCCTGGAATATGCTATTAGGGTGTATGTATATCCGAATACTGTCTGAAACAGAAAGCTGTTTATTAAAAAGATTAGACAGTTATGAACAGCAAATTTCTCTTGTTTAATTTACCTGACTGTTAAATGAAAATTTAATTGATTTAGTTTAACAACTATTTTTTGTTGTCAAATCCAAGCAGTCTTAACAGCTGTACTACATCAATTCAAGTATACAAAAATATTTTCATGTCATCAATTTAAATTATTCAGTAGTGATCAAGAGCAGCTTTGCAGATAAAATAATGTAGAATAGATGAAAACAAAATATTATTAGGATTTGCATGCCTCAGACAGAGAAGTATGGGGTGGGATTGCACTGTGGAAGGTACCTCTCCAGCATGGTAATCTTGTCTGTGACTTGTTTCAGTCACTGTAAGGCAAACAGTGGTAACAGGGCAGACTGAAGCCCAAGTTTCTTTTGGATACAAAAACGTGCTTTGACACTATCAGTAACTTAAAGCTAACAAACCTCTGACAGTCTCTATCTATCCAGTCAGTCCTTTAAAATAAAATTTTAGAGATATGACTGAGAATACCTGATGTAGCTGAATCATAGCATTCAAGGAAGTATGAAGCCACAAAGCAGAATTATACTGCATGCTTTACAGCACCTGAACTTCACTTGGGAAAAAACATTCTCTTGTCTGAGAGGTACTTCACGTACTTTGGAGAACTCTATTTTACAAAATACAGTAGCACTACATAGACTCTAAAGGAGGAAGCAGAACTTAAATGTTTAATTGCAGAAGCAAGAGACTGTGCCTACAGGTAAAAGTGTTCCTTGTATTGCAGTTGGAGTACTTTTGTAACTGCTTGTGTATTCCAGAAGCAGCGATGCTCCTCAGAGTGGTTCATGGTTATTAGTAAGAAGCAGCAGTTATCCTTTAATGTGATTGAATATGCTCTAAAGAAAATCTCTTGCCCAGAACATTTCAACTGTTTGCTCCTTCCACTGGGAAATCCAAAAGTGCTTTCACAAAGAATGTCAATCCTGTTCTAAAATACTTTACGGTTTGCCAACTCTGTGTTCAGAAATCATGTTTCAGATTAGAAAAAAGTGGATGGCTTGAACATCAACTATTACAAAGTAATGTATTTGAGGGTCTCTTCATTTCTCATCTGAACTTTGAGATTACAGATTATTCTCAGGCAACTTTTCTCAGGGTTCCCCTGCTACTAAGAAAATTAGATGCTTTATCTTTTCTTTTTTTAAAATGGAAAATGGAGATTCCCGTAAAATTAATTGATTTGGGGTTGAGATTTGGATAAAAACCACCTAATGCCATAAGGTTATCGATAAAATAAGGCATGTTAGTATACTAGTCGTATCAGAGCAGCAACGTAAACTGTGTACTAAATCCAGTTTTTAAATTGTTCTTATGCTTCATTGTGACACCTATTCTTCATATTCCTATGCATATTTTGCAAGCTTTTTCATTACTTCCAAGCTTTCTTTGAATTCCATTTTCTGAAATCAGTTATGATTTCTGAAGTTTAAAAACAAAGATTCTGAAATGGCTTTAAGGATACACACTTCAAAGGAATAAGACCACCATGACAACACAGATCTGAGTGAACAAATTAGTTTTCATGCATTTTCTGTTCTGTGATACACACCTTCAGCAGAAGAGGATTCAGAATGTTCTGTTTCATCAACATTCAATGAAAAATATTGCGGTTTTCCCAAAATGGAGTCTCTTTTGCCATTAAATCACCTTTTTAAGCAGATAAGGATAAATTGATTGCACTCAAAAAAAGTTATTATCATACTGGTGAGAAGCAAAATATATTTTTGTCATTCCCAAGTGTAATTAATGATATTAATTCAACAAGCTTCCTATGAATTATAGTTCTAAGAATATTTATTTAACAAATATACTTCAATGTTTTTAAAAACATCAAAACATTTTCTTCTGTGAGATCAGCTGATGGTCTTTTAAAAGGTATTTTCAAAAATGTCTTGTTTTTTTGTCAAAAATCTCATCTTAAAAGCTAAACTCTCCCAAAAGAATGTTTCATATAATAATTGAATATGGACTAGCAGGAAAGTGAACCTCAACAGTTAACAGCCGTTGTCTCACAGGTTTTGTTGCACACTGGCCAATCCCAGCTTGTTACAATGACCATTCTTGCATATGGGGTTACAAAAAACCCACCGGAACTCTGAAGTATGTAAATTAGAAGTTACCAAGACTCACCTGTATCAAAGCATTTGTTGCTTTAGTATCTTTAATACAAAACATGTGATTTTAAGCTGATGATACAGTGAACTTATAATGTATAATCAAAACCCTGTCAGGTACTTTATAACACATTTAGAGAATTATCACACTTAGATCATAATTGCTGGGTAATTTCTAATTACTATCTAATTTCTTAGCTGAAAATACAGCAACAGTCTGTGTAAAATAAAACTGACTCAGCAGTGATTAAATTGATGTTATTAACACTTAGCACTTACTTTTAATGTGTTAATAGCCTAATTAATTCAGCATCTTGAATTCTTGATAAAAGAAAAATGAAAAACTTCCCATGTCAGAGGGTGTACATTGAGTCCAATTTTTTCTTTTTCTTTTTTGAGTTTTTAATTTTTTGAGTATGTTGACCCAAGGAAAGGAGGTTTGTCTATTGGATGACACACAGAGGTGAGAGCTAGGACTTCTGAATTCATAGGAAATTCATGGGCAAGTAAAATATTGGAAATGTCAAATTATTCCTGCGCTTTGGTGTAAACATCTGTAAAATGGGTATAACCTCAAAGGGCTTGTAGGCCTCAGTCAACATTTTGTTTGTCAATTAATCAGAACTTTGTAAAAGTTCCAGGAGTGTGGGTATGTATGTCAGTGAAACATCATTTTCACAGTGTTAAGAGTTCATATCATGCTTTGCTTTAACACTTTTGTGGGATTTGTGTTCCTGTGGGAAATAATTACCTTTGGAAATCCCACGTTTGAGGAAGATGTGGACATTCAGGACTGGACATATGCAGAATTACAATAGTACCTATAAGTCTGCCTATTCTGCATACTTATACCTGTCTTAATATCAACAGATAAGTATCTGGTCTCCAAATGAGACAAGGAGGTGCTTAAGTTACCTGAGAAGCCCACCTTGTAGGCATGCTTTGAGTGAATCTTATGCATAGCTGCAACATTAACATTAAAACACAGCAGGCATAGTAATTTTAATTTATTTTGCTTGCAGCTTTATTTCTGGCTTGTTTGTTGTTGGGTTGGCCAAGACAGCCAATAGCATCCTGGCTTGTATCAGAAATAGTGTGGCCAGCAGGACTAGGAAAGTGATCGTGCCCCTGTACTCGGCGCTGGTGAGGCTGCACCTCTTAATACCGTGTGCTGTTTTGGGCCCCTCACTACAA
>VZTQ01002443.1:6763-72130 GCA_013400755.1 Pelecanoides urinatrix
CCCGCCGGGCTGCCCCCGCCGCGCCCCGAGACCCCCGACCCCGCAGGCGGGGACAGCGGTGCCCGTGCGCTCGGCGCTCGCGGCTGCGCGGCCGCCCTGGGGACGCCGCGCGTGGTTCGGCGGTGGAAGAGGTGGCCCTGCGTGCACCGGGCACGGGTGTACCGCCCGTGGCAACACACGGGGATTCACGCGCGCTCGCCGGGGCTTTGGCTGCAGGCGCAGCCTTCTCCCGGCCCCCCGCTTCTGCAGGCATCCTTCCGTCAGCGCCTTCCGCGCCGCCACAGGTGCCAGACCTTCCACAGCCACGACTGCAGCCCTCGCTTCAGCTTTTCCTCGGGTAAACGGGGACTTTGGGCATCATCTTCTGGGCTAAAACCTTCACCTGCTGTTACAATCTTCAAAACCAAAAAAACCCCAGGCAACCCGGTGCCCCCTCCCCTCTCACCAGTGATTCCCCAGTCTGAACAGGAGGCAGCCCCTGCTGCAATTCCTTTGCATTTCATACACTCATACTCTTTCTCACACTCTGCTCTGAACTTTTTGCTGGGTGAGCAACCACCCACTCCACCTGCCCTTCAAACTGCTCCTGTGCAGGAGCAGGCGAGGGCAGACCTCCCGCAGGCGCTGTAACCACCACGCCTCTGGGTGCAGGCCCGGGCAGGGATGTGGGCGCAAGCCGGTTGGCCGGGCTGGGCCGGCACCCGGGTTCACGCACCGCCGGGGAGCTGTGCCACCGGCTGTGACACGGGACAGCCCATGCACAGCCGCTTCATCCATCCACCGCTTGCGCTCCCGGGTTTAAAAACCTGAGCTGGCCTGAACCTTTCATGCCTCCTCCCCTATTTAAAATCACAATTATTTTTGCAGCATTAACACAAAAACCTACTGGCTGCACTGAAACCAGAGTAACGTGTGGAAACAGCTGCCTCTGCGGGGCCTGCAGTTGTGAAGGAACACCGTTATCCCCCCTCCTCAGGAAGAGCACTGGAGTTACGTGACATACCTACCCGAGGAATCATAGAATAAACCTCTGGCAGGGTCTGGGTTTGAACCCTGCGTCCCTGAAACCAGAGCCACTGTTTGGGACCTCTCCCGGGCCACCCAGCCCCCCGGTGCTAGCGGCCTGACAGCAGCCCTAGCAAGCCAGCTGGCGGCAGAGAGAGGCACTGGCTGAGATCAATGGAGGAGAGAGTGTGAGAGCATGGGCAGCGCTGTCTTCAGTGTGAACACACTGAATTAAATCAAAGGAGATTGATGCAATGACAGAACAGAAACTCTCCAAAAATATTTCAGACGTTTCATCATTTCAAGTTAAAACACTTCTGACAAAAACCCAAGCCACTGACAGCAGCATGGAGAGCGTTTTCTGGTCCTCACCCATCCCAGTTCAGCAGCTCCACGACTGACAGCAGTTTCACAACACGCATACAGGAGCTCTGCTGCCTCTGCAGCGACCTGGAGCCCTCTGCGTGGGGAGGCTCTTCCGCACCGCGTGTGACCACAGCCCTTGCAAGCTGACTGAAGAGGCACCAGGCACTTGGCAGGCACACCTGAGCTTTGGGACATGGGCACAGCAACAGCCATCCAGCATCCTCATTTCAATACACACCCACGTATCGCCCCACCCATGACAGCAAAACACTTTTTGACTGGAGAGCCACTTTCAGATTAGATGAACAAAAAAGTAGAAGAAATACATCTGTTCCTGTAGTCTAAATACCACCCAAGAGTTGCTATGGCTAGCTACACATGGACACAGAAACAAAAGAAAACATCACTCAATATTTTTTATTAGTTACTAAGCATTCTTGTTAGAGAGGGTCTCATTCTGGGGTCGGCATCTTATTATGCACTCAGCTTCCAATATCTCCTCCAAGGGTTTCTTGCAATTCAGGATGTCAGTTTTCAACACTGCTCTTAAAGATTGATCGATGGTGCTCCTATACACAACTTGAGAAATGCTCTTGTCCCTGTTGGCCCCAGGTAGGCAGAGCCAATTCCCATCCAGACAGCAAATAGAGTAAGTTAACAACTGTCCTAGGATGTAACTATGGAAGAAGTGTTTTGGTTTGGCTTTTTTCCAGGTAGGATACACTCCCTTCCCCCTGGCAGGGCAGGTTTTATCCCATGGTAAACAACTCTGAAACCCGTAGTGCTGTCAAACGCTACAATAAGTCACCACAATTTATGAAAGAGAGCATGCCTGTCTCATTGCTTGCTCTGGATCAATACCACGTGAAAGCAATCAACCACCTTCGGGGTGAGAGGAGGTTTGGGGGTGAATGTCCCCATTGCTGACATGACAGAGCACTATGACAGTACGCCCAAAGTATTCCTTTTAAACCTAAATGTCCTTTTGAAGTCTGTAACTGCTCAAAAATGTGACCCTGAGAGTCACTGCAAAATCATTATTCACCCCTCCATCATAAGCCTCCTTTCCGTCCCATCGCAGAGCTGCTTGTAAATACCAAGGAGTAAGCCTGCTATGTTGAGAATCAAGACTGCCAGTATCTGGGCAGCCTATGTAGCTTAGGAACAAATTTGCCACTCAGAATCACAAAGTAATTTAGCAAATTCCTTACTAGCATAGTAAGTACTAGCTTGTGAAACATTTCCATTTCTGGGGAGCATAGGACAGGGGAGAATTCCCTCTTCTCTCCCACTGATAAACCAGTGTGTGGGTGGAGCAGGCTTTGAACTGATCTGTCTGCAGGAGGAAGCAGAAGGAAAGGAATCACCATAGATGTTACTCTTCTGAGAGAAAAGCTCTTACATTTATCTTCTATAGGAGCCTTTTACAGGGGAAAAAAAAGAACTGCTAAGGAGAGAGCAGACGAGACTAACATGCTGCTGAATATATGGTTTGCTTTATATCCCCTCTTCCTCTTTCTTCCTTTCACTCTTGTTCCTCTTCCGACCATTTCAGTACTCTTCCAGGAGCATCTCTTGATCACCTAATATCTGCACAGTGTGGGAGCTTAACATGTTGCATTTAGGCCATCAGATCATAGCTATGTACCACCTGATTCCACCTCTTTAAAAAAAATGAATCTGATGATCTCAGCGCTTTTTGAATGCCAATCCCCAAAGATGCAAATTAGAGGCGTTGTAACAGTTGGAGATGGGTTGCAGGTATCAGAACCACCACACGTTCTTTGGAGTTCCTTCTGCAATCCAGGTGAGGAAATCCTATTCAGCGGCGTCAGCATCAGCTGGGCTGAGGAAGGGAGACAGCAGATGCACAAACGTCTCCTCTTATATAATTGCAGTCTTTGTAGGACAGGAAACTGCTGCTTCTTTCAGCAGTCGCTCACAGGTTCCAGCCGGCGTCTGGGTACCTGTGCATGGTGGGATCCTTCCTGAAATAACAACTGAAGGACTGCCTGCCTGAAACTCTTGTCGAACCTATCAGGCCAGGAACCAGTCTTAAGTCAGTCTTGTTAAGTTTGCTCTTGTATTATAAGTCTTAATCGGTGTAATGGTGTTCAAGTGTGCATTAAACCTCACCTTGGGGCTGAAAAGAACAGAGGTGCTAAGGAAAGTCTTCCTTTCCCAGATGCATCCTGCAGGATGTTAGTAATGCATGTGGGCTCCCCACAAGTCACTACTTGCATCTCTGTTTGCTGCCATGTAGACTGTTCTCCTGGGAGGGCGATGGAAATGCTTTGCTGCAGACTCCAGAGGAGGTCCCGTTAGCTTTGCTGGCTCTCGGAAGGGCAGAAAGATGCGCTTTTGTTCTTTCCAGAGCCTCATCACAGCATAAAACCACATAAAGCATCGGGAGAAAACTGTGTAAATCACAGGATACAGATGTGCAGAGATGACAGCCAGATGTGCCTTAGTGAGCTAAGGAACAGTCGTGACTGTTTCAAGGAGAGCAAACAGCCTCGCGTACTTGGCATTTTCCCCTGCAAACCATGCCAAGTTCTGCTCTTCAGACCAAATAGAGATTTTCTTCTGTTTGGACTGGCAGATTACGCTCACAAAGAGCTTTCAGCTCTGGAGGAAAATATTTAGGATTAATGCAGAGCAGCATCTTTAGGTAGACATTAGCCAGGCAGAATCCGGGCTGCCAGGTACGGTGATCTCTGCCTGGGGGGCAGCATCCCGAGTCAGTTCAGAGAAACGAACAGGGGCCGGACACCGGCGCTTGCCAGCTGCCCTGGGGCCTTGCCCAAACACCTGCAGGGCCCGGCACAGCGCGAGATGGGGGCTGGGCAATATTTCCCATGCAGAGACCAGCTCGGGGCATCTGTACAGCAGAATCACCAAGTTTCACTGCTGTTGCATTTCACACACAAAACTGCTGCTGAAGACCCATCTAAGGCAGTCTAGGCAGACCAGAGAGAAATAAGAGGAGGTTTCCTTGGTTTTGGTTTTAGTCTAGGGCCCTACTTTTTCAGCACAGTTCCTGTGCCATCTCTCCAAGTCTCTGTCTACACAGAAAGTTTCACTCTTTCATCTCACACGTTAGCTGGTTATACGTATGTTTTAAGCAGTTTATTGGCAGGGCTGTGGTGGCTGAGCATAGCTGAAGTACTAGATTAAAAGCAATAAGCTATCAGCAGGATGGTGGTGGCTGAGCACGGTTTCTTCTCTCCCGTGAAGTAAGAGAGGCTGGCTTAAACCAGCTGTTTAACCCACAAGCCTTAGACACGTATCCTCTTTGCAAACCGCAAAGAGGATGCAATTAAATACACTGCTGATGACCACTGACGGTTGCTCCCCGCTTCCTGCATGGGATCCCCTGGTGAGCACAAGGCTTGTGAGCAATCCTCCTCTGCTCCCACACGAAGTTGGCCATCTTAATGACATTTGCTGGTGATGTGGTTTCAGTAACTCCGACCGACTTTGCACAGAAGAAGGTCAGGGAATGCATGTACGCTCCTCCTTCGCTGAGCTGCAGGGACGTCACTGCTAGCTGATGGCCAGCAGCTGAGGGGTGCCATGTCTTCAGTCAGCTGATGGGTAGTGCCACATGAAGCGACGACAGACTATTTACTTTCAGTCATGAACTCGTACTCCGGCTTCAAAGTGTTTCAAAAGGCTGCCCAGCTGATATGATTTCCGTGTAAAAACAGTTTACAGTAGTTTAGGCTATGCCTGTTCCCATTTGATTTAAGTGCATTTAAATAAGTTTGCATCTGCTTAGATAAAACAGCTTAAGGTCATACCCTTGGACAGAGCTGGGTGTCTTCTTTATGAAGGCTGGCAGTTCTCCCCTATCTGAAAAGCTTGAGGAGATGTTTGCACTTACATGCTTTGGGTGAATTCAGGGTTTTAGGGAGGCATCAGTATGACCCAAAGTCTTCCCGCAACGAGAGGGAGGCCCTTCTCCATCACAGAGCTAACAAAACTGCACTCTCGTACTCCCCAAGCAAATAGAGGCGATACCTCTGGCAGACCCATCAGCTCTCTGAGGCCAGAGAAGGACCTTGCTGAATATACCCGAACCCTGCCAGCCCCGCAGAGAGCGGCTGAGCCAGCAAGGGCCGGAGGGAGCCGGGGAGGGCAGGAGGGATCTGGAGAGGAGGAAGGTGAAGAGGTGGAGGAGTGCTTGGAGGAGCTGGCACACACCAACCAAAGTGCTTGCGGGATGCAAACGTCTGCTTGCCACAGGGTCCACAGCAGTCCGGGAGCCCCCAAGCCCTGCCAGAGGCAGGAGGGTCGGCATCGGGGTGTCGCGGAGCCGTCTCTGCTCAGCCAAGCACAGAGGCTGTGCGCTGAGGACAAGGAAGCTTGTCTCTTCTGGGTTTTGGGCCACTGAATAGGGGGAAATGGCCACGGGAAAAGCGAAGAGAACGACTCCAAACAGCAGTGTAAAAACAGGGCACCAAGTCCATTCCCAGAACAGGCCCACGCACGCATCCATAGCATCTGTGTTGTTTCTCCCTCCCGTCGGTGACGGAGGGTGCCTGTGGTACAGGAGGGGGCAGAGGGGATGAGCTCTCAGTCTTTCAGCTGTTTAGGAAAATAAACAAGGCTGTGACAGAGCTGATTTCTGGCTTGCCTTCTCCCAGAGGAGGGTTTTTTTTTGGTGGTTAAAGGAAGGCAGTATCATCTGGCTTTCTTACTCCATTTCTCTACTGTGCTCTCTCTCAGACAGATTTTTCTAAAGCTTTCCATGTCCCCTCTATTTCTTGACTGAAGATTCACAATTAAATAGATAGATGAACAGATGAAAGAAATAGTATATCCTGTATTCACATGTGTGTACATATTTGTCCCCTTTTGAGGCTTGGAGATATTTTCTCCTCCAGCCCCCACCCTGCTCTGTAGGTGCTGTTCCCCCTTGCTGAGGCTGGCCAGGGTGAGAGCTGGACAGGCAGGAGGGAGCAGGAAGGCCTCCTCTTCCAGAGCCCCCCGCTGCGGAGCCCCTCAGCCACTCCCAGGCCTGGGCACGCAGCGCTTCCGCACCGTCGCTCTGGGGCCAGCGCCCGGGGACGGCACTGCCCAAGCTCGCCCACCGCCCGGCGGCAGGGCTGCCTTCGCCTCCCGGGGAGCAGAGCCCCGCAGGCAGCAGGCTGCCAGGTCTCGCCAGAAAGGCAGCGCTTGCCTGGGCCGGCGTCCAGAGGGGAATCCTGCGAGGAGCGCTGCGAGCATTTCCACTTCGGCAGAGAACAGCCTCTCCTCTTACCATGTTGAGCCATTGCTCCAGCACTACCCCACCAGCACGGCTGTCGGCGATCCGTCGCTGCCTCCAGCTTTTCTCGGTTCCTGCCTAGCCGAGATCCACCCCTGCCTGCAGACAGACACAGTGCTCTCCCTTCCCGGGGCCACGGCAGAGGCTTGTCCCTGCGGTTAAGCCTCTGCTGCCGGCGTATCTTTGGGAATATCTTGTATTTCAGTGGCAAGGAGAAGTAATTACTGAATTGAGTCTGCAAAGCATAAAAGCCAGCTAGGGTTCTTTCAGGATGAAAGAGGCAATAAAAACGCTGGTATTAATAGAAAAATATTTGTTACTTCATGGGATATCAGGGCTTCCTGTGGTTTGAGGTTATGTCTTGCATAGCTCATTGCTGAACACCTCGGGATGACTCCGCTTTCCTTTTTTTCTTTCAGCAGCCAGCTTGTTCGCTCTCAAATCAATGATCTGGTTTACAAATAGAGCAATTCTGCATCTCCTTATCGGATGTCCTCTCGTGCTCTGCTCCACTTCCGCAAGCACGCGCAGACGCAGAATAGGCTGGTGGTACGTCTGTTTGCATCACGCCTTGGTGAAAGGCTGTAGAATAACAAGTGGTCTATAGAAAAGCACATTGAGAGCTGCTATTCTACCTGCCTGGTAGCGCTAGAAAGCAGCGACATTTAACAAAATTAAAGGGCAGAAAATCCAAAACAAATGAATCCTGTTACACACAGTGAAATTACCCTGGAGGACCCTTTGCCACAGGAAGTTGTTTCTGAGGCCAAAAAAACTTCAGAAATGCAAAAGAAGGCTGGGTAACTGGGTAAATATTGAGAACACCAGTGTCAGAATTAATCCTGACATTAGTATATCCAGAGTCCACAGTTTACAGCTTGTAAAAGTCCTAGAAAAAAAAGGTCAAGAAATCTAATATAAAGCTCAGATCACCACCGATCCACCCGCACCTTTACTGCTGAACCCCCCTGTGGTTGCCTGCCTGTGGGGATGCTGTCCTCCAAAAAGCAGAACAGGTCAGAGACACTGGCTGGATGCCAGACTCTGCCCCATCTTCCTGACGTGTCCCCGTGCCCTCAAGACCCACTCTTGCAGACAAGCTTTCAGAGATTTCCGTGTGAATTTTTTCCCTTGGCCTGTATGAAAGCACCTTCTGTTTTCTGCTCTTCCTGAACTCTCCTGCTCCTTCCTTGTTGAACACAAGGAGCTGATAAGCTCTTTATAGCAGAAACTCTCTCCTCTGCCTTTCTGGCCAGGCCTCAAGCTGCTAATGTGATACTGGTCACCATCGCAGGCAAAGCCACGCCAAGCCACTGGCATGCCAGCACTCGGGATACGGGTTACAAGTAAGACACATCTGAATCCTGCTGAGGCATCAGGCCTCACAGCGTGCTGATGGCGAGGACCTGCTGTGGGACCCATGACTTCCAGCTGCGCACCGCTTGGCAGCAAGGCGACTGGGCAAACTTTGTCCTCCCCAGGAGCTGCGCGTGCCCAGGACAGCCGGAGAGCTGCAGAGCTGCTCCGGGGAAACACGACGGGAAGATGCCTCGGCGGGCTTGCAGGAGAGGCTGCACCAGCCTGCGGAGAGCCGTGCGTAGCACACCTTTCCCTTCCCCGGCGCTTTGTTCCCCCTCACGCGGTCCCTGCCAGCCCACTTCTCCTCCTTGTCCCGGTCCCTCTGAACGGCAGCCCTGCTGCCTTCCAGCATTGCAGCTGCTCCCCCAGCTTGGGAACATCCTTGAGCTGCTGAGGGCGCGCTCTGGCCATCACCCGGCCGTTCATAAAGGCACGGAACAGCACCAGCCTGCGAGGAGTGCCCCTTCCAGCAGCTGCCAGCTGGGCTCCACACTGCTGATCCCTCTCTCTGGGCCCACTGCCCCATCCTCCGTTTAGCCCTCACGCCAAGCAGTAACTGCAGCAAGGCGACTACAAGAAATAGCAGCTGTCTTCATACAGACTCAAACTGTGTCCTCCCCACCGACCTGGTAATGCTGGATGGTGGTTTTCTTGTTATTCTACAGAGGCAAGAGAAAGCAAAGAGCAAGGACTGTTCAGCTGTGCTCGACCCGGTGATGCAGCAGTATCTGTTGCCCGGCTTGGCACCTCCAGCAAGCCCTGTCCCAGCTCCTTGTTGCCTTGGCACGGCAGGATCAGCTGCTCTGGGGCTGCCCTGGGGGCCTTTCCCAGACCACTCCGTGCGAGTTTCCTTCAGACAGTAGATAAATCTTCCTTTCCTCCTTCCCCTCCACCATCTTGGTAGCGTGCCTGGATTTGGGGCAGGCTGGAAATGGCTGCTGCTAGCAGCAGAGGAACTTGTGGTCTGCAGGAGAGGGGTAAAAGCTTTAAACCCGAGGGGCTGTTCGTTCCCTTAGCACTGGAAGGACCTGTACGTGGCAGAGATCCATGGGCTAATCTATGGGTCCCTGTCCAAAACCGGCTCATCAGCACTTCACGTACTAGCTGATGCAATCAGATCACAGGGCTGCAGCTTCAACAGATAATTCCCAATTATAATAAGAAATGTTGCTGCCTGGCTGAATGAGCTAAACTTACTGGCCCAGCTGAAGTAGCTTAATTAAAGTCACTGGAAGGAAGCTGTGCTCATCTTTCCTGTGATTAGATGTATGGTTTATTGCTTATCATTTTTTTCTTAATTCCAGATATAGGAGAAGATGGAGAAGAAGTTTATGTAGGAAGCTTCATTGGCATCCTAAACTGTGAGTGAAACACACTGGAGTTGACAGAAGACCAAGAGAGAGATTCAGTAGGGATGTCACCTCCTGGCCAGCAGTAGCCCTCACTTCTCTGCCTGTAAACATGCTACTTGACAACATTTGTCACGAGTTCTCAGCAGCTGAGCACAAATATGTTCACATTATTATCACCAGCTTGTGACCCAGCTCACTCTGCAGTACAGCGACACTGCTTGAAAGCCTGCCCGTGACTCCCTAGAGATGCTCCCTAGAGTAGTGCATCGGTGGGGCTCTGCAGAAGACCACTTGCACTGTAGAGATTGGCTCTTAATTTCCAGAACAAGCAGTTGTAGCATGCAAGCAGATAAATTCCTACTCAGACTCAGTTCCAGCTCCATTTCAGTCTCTGATTTATCAGGCAATGCATCTCAGAGCATGCATGTTGCTCCCGGAGACATCTAGTGAGTAGGCAGCGTAATGAAAACTAACAGAGCCACCTAAAAGCACTCCTACAAAGAAACTTGCCTCCCGTGCAATATATGAAATAGGACATCGAATTTCCAGTCTCTAACATACACCTCTACCAGCTTTGTTGAAATAAAAATCTTTCACTTGCTGTGGTGAATATCAGATTTATTAATCTTAGGCTGAACACCACAGGCTTAAACAACACACGGGAAACTTTGACTCCTCCAGCAACGATACGGTCTGGTGCATCAGTCATAACCTCCGCAAAGGCATCTCACTAAGACTCAGTGGTTTTCACTGCACTGAAAATTTGGGTGCACTGGGCATTGCTGTCCAGTCCATAGCACATATGGCTTCAGAAAGGAAGTACAAACCTATCTTGAATGGAAGAAGAGAGGAATCCCCTCAATGAAAATAAACAAGAGAGCATAACTTATTGGCCAAGGAGTCTTTGGATCTCCATCACCCGCAGCCTGCCCAAGGGCTGTCAGAGCTGCTCCTGGCCATGTCCCAGAAGGGAACAAGGTGGAGGAAATCCCTGCAAGTTTTCTCCCTTTGGAAGCAGGGTGAAAGGGAGCCCTGGCATTCTCATACCATCCTTTCAGACAAGGGGATAACTCGGATCAAAGAGAGCGTGGTGCCTCTGCAGCAGGAAGCTGAGGAGCAATCTGCAATTCCAGCTGTCAAGAGCAAGAGATGCAAGTGCAGGAGCAGAGCACCCTTGGGCAGAAGAACCTGTCAGTCTGTTAATCAATCAGTTCCACGGCGCTGGCTTTTACATCTAAAACAAAAGGGGCTGTCTGGACGTCTGCTGGCAGAGCAAGTCTCAGCACCATCGTCATCCTCTATACAAAGTGCTCCCCTGTGCCCCAGAGTAGGCAGATTTGAATTTAAGTGTCTTTGATAATTTAAATCAGCAAGCAGCAATTCTTCATACAAATCATCAATTTTTGATCTTGTTTTGTGGCGGTGGGTTGGTTTTTTTGTCTACAGAAAGGGCGAGTATAGTCCATTGGTTGGTGTAATTTGACATTTCTTTTTTGTGCCTAACAGAAAACAGTGAGTCCATGCTCACGTATTTAAACCACTCCATTACTTAATAGGCAATTTTACCTGTTAATTGTGCCAAGGTTAAATATGTACAAAACAGCTTCTAAAAGTTTAAAAAATAGTTTAAAATTTCCTTAAATGGATACATAGCAGCAACAAGTTCAAAAAAACATGTTTTGCCTTCCAAACAGACTGATTTCTCTAAAGCTGTAGTACAGTTGTTATATGTTGCTAGTGAAATAGATTCGATTGCTCATGATCAGAAAGTCCTGCAGCATTTTAGACCTAGTAAATACCATCTTCTCACAGCCCATTTTTATACATGGAAGGGAAGAAAGAAAGAAACAACCTCCTTGCTGTCTCATCTCTCAATACCACCTCAACCTAATTTAGCTGAAATATTTGAGTTACGGACAGAAAATATTCTTTAGACATCAGCAGGTGAGGATGATGCTGTTAAGGTTCAAGAAACAGTTTGTAGCTTCCACAAAGTGTGCGGCTTGACTTTTATAAAATGCTGATAGCAAACCTGTATTCTCACATATTATTTAGTATTTTGTTTAACTACATTAAGATACATTTATGCCTGAAACTTGTTATCTGTAATTTAGTGACATTTACTTTAAAATGTTTTGTCTTAAAATAAAACTATATTTTAAAAATCTATCAGAAATTAATATCCAATAAGTAAAAAAGTTCTATTTTATTTTTAAAAGTGTCTTTATGACTCAGTACACTTTTAGAATGCAGTATAAACCTCTGGCACTTCCAAGAGCCGGGAAGAGGACAGCATGGGCACCCCTACCGCAGCACTCCAGTGGCACCCCTGCGAGGAGCCGATATGCCCGGCCGCTTTGCAGCTGGCCAACGCCGAGGCCCAGGCACGCTATCGCGACGGGCAGGAAACAGCTGGCACGTCCCGCCCGGATGGCAAGGTCCCGCCTGCACAAAGACCAAGCCTCTCCCCGCAGGCGCTCGCGCCGCTTCTCTCCCATTCTTGCTTCAGAGCCCGGGGCATGAATAGAGAGAGGGGGGCTGCAACATGGACGCCCAAAGCCAGCTGCCATGTTGTGCTGAGCCTCCGGCGGCGAGCCACCCCGCACCGTCAGGAGCTTGGGAAGCCCTTGGCCAGGCCCTCCTGCTGTACCCCAGCAGCATCAAACAGCCGGGAGAAGGAGCAAGTGTAATCAAAAGGTGCTCAAGCACACCCCACTTCCAGACGTCCCCAAATTCAGACTGCGAGTGCGGTGCGAGTCGCTGCGGTGTTGTGAGCTGGTCAGGACGGAGCTCCCTGCGCGCCCCGGGGCCGGGCTCTGTCCCGGGCTGCGGGCAGCAGCCGCCCCCAAAGCCTCACCGTTGCTCCTCACGCCCCATTGCATGTAACGCCTCCCACGAGCAGGTCCTCGCCCTCTGAAGAGCCGTGGGGCTGAACTGGCCTGCAGCGGCCATTTCCAAGAAAAAACCCACCAGTCCTGCAAGCGTAAAGGGGCTGTGCTGGAAAAGCAACAAAATCAGTCCCTACTTCAGTTAGGGAGAAACCGGTAATTTGTGGTGAATCAAACTCCTAATTAATCAACCAGAATTCCACTTGTTTGCACTAATAAATGAAACTCCTTACATGAAAGACAACGCTTTACCATTTACTGTGTGAGCAATCACTACTAAAAAGGAAGGCAGCTACATCACAAAATGTACCTGTGCTCTCATTTGTTTCAGCAGCAAATTAGTCCTAATTATTTCTGCTAATACTTAACAGCCTGCCATGCAAATGCCACGTACATTCAGTTAACACACATCTGGACAGTGTATTTTGTAAAAACAGATAAAGAAGTAATGGTTTTTGAAGTCAGGCGGGACCATGAAACCACCNACCCCAGCAGCTGCCCAGCCGCCCCCCTGCGACGCCCAGCGCAGGGGGGGCTCTCTGGGGTTTGCTCCGGGACTCCTCATGCCCCGAGCCAGACTCCCGGGCCAGAAAGCCAAGCAGCACGGTCATCCCAACAGCCCCAGCAATGAGATGAAGTCCTCAGATTATGTGTATAAGTATAGCTTAAGGGATAGCAAAGCAAGTTTCCACTGGGTATGCTTCAAATTCTTGTCCAATATACCGTATTTTTTCCTGAATAGGTATGTGCTGTATTTCTACTGCCTATTTAGAAAGGAAAGAAGGAAAACCTCATCCAGACCATGACTTCATTCCTCCCAATAAATTGGTTTTTTTTAAATTTCACACTTCAGGACCCAGCACTCTGCTGTGTAAATGGGTTTAATTCTGCTGGCTGCCATACCACTATATCCCTAGTAAAGCAGGGCAGGTTGGAACACAGTGCACAGTCTTACCTAGACAGACATGCTCAGGAAAAATAATCTAAATTAAGTCACTGCTTGACTTTAAGTGGATTAGTTAAACTGCATTCAATCCCTCAGTGCAAGTTCTTATTCAGAAGCAAAATGACCTAAATTTGATTTACCTCTAGTCATTTCCAAGCTTAAATAATGTTAAGGCTGCTTTAAATCAGAATAGGACTGACCCCGTGGAAGTTAAATGTAGGTTTTTGTTGTGTTTTGGGGGTTTTTTAATCAAACAAAATATTAAAAAACTATTGGCATTAAACTGCTAATTGATAAGACTGCTTTTCCATTAGTTCATTAATTAATGCTGGCTGTTAACTGCAAACATTTTTATGCTCCTAATTGCCTTCAAAAAAAACCAAACTTTGAGCCTAGGCAAAGAAAATCAGGAGAGAAAATTAAACTTCTGGTCGGCATCAGATTTTTTTCTAATTCAAATAAAAAGAAATGGTAGGCTCATCTCTGTTTCCCATGCTCAGGAACTTAATTAGGAAAGCAGTTCTCCATTAGCTGATGTGGATATGCCAGGTAGCACCAGCTAAGCATCTGCTTCACAAGAATAGAAACAGAGATGGAGAGAGCACTGGCCATAAAAGAGCTGAACCATCCATAAAAATGGAATATTCTTGGTTGAGGGAGACTCTACTCTACAGATCACTGCGAGGTTCACCCCATGCGAGTCCTGTTAGATCTACATCCACCACAAAATGAGAATTTCTCAAGGTAGAAAGAAAACCTGGCCTCTGTCCCGTGGGCAGCCCTGTCCTCACCTCTTTGCTGGAAGCACGGGAGGACACGTCCCCTTGCCCGCACCGGGTCCGAAGCGCTGCACCGTGGCCGCCTTCGCCAGGTTTTGCAGAGCTGCGCTTCTGCTGTGGCGGGCCGAGGAGGTGGGTGCAGCTACCTCGCACCCAGGTGAGCTGCTGTCAGGGTAATCCCGCAGGCACCTCCGAGAGCCCAACGAACCCAGGCAGCCTTCGGATGAGGACTGGCTCGTGTCCCGCTGGCAGGAAGGCAGCTGCAGCAAGCACAGACCTCCCCATGCAAAAGCTCAGGGTGGCACTGACGGTGCAACAGAGGGGGGTCACCCCCGCTTCATGAAGGCCACCAGCAGCAGCTGAGTCCCTCACGTACCGAGTCTCCTATGAAAGAGGGATGGGATCCTTCCTCAGGTAAATACCATAGCTCTTCCCTAAATTTTGGCATGTGTAGGCACCACCTTCCCTGTCCATCACAAGTGTTACTGCCTGCCCACTTGGTGTTACTATAGTGACGCCACTAATATTTTGCATTGCCGTAGGACTCCTCGGAGAGACAACGTCACGGTACAGAACTGGGCCACCCAGGCTGCGTCCCCGTAGAAATCCCTTCGGCGTGACAAACCCACCTCCCCTGTTCAAAGCTAGCAGATGAGCAGCCAGGTACCCAGTCAGCTGCTTGTAATGTGTTTTGTGGTGATCTTCCATAACATTTTGGATAATTACAGGTTATGTCGTTAATTAGGAATGTAAATGAGCCCTTGGTTTCTGCTCCTATAAAGCTGTAGAGTTACAGAGGCAACAATATTTTAAGTAAATAGCCAGCCTTTGAAAGAAGGCTCTCTGGTGCTCAAGATACCGTTTTAGTGAGTTAATTGTCCGGTGTGCCACCCTTTCATTATCTGGTAATTCGGCAGTTTCATTAAATCCTCAGGCAAGGGCCCTCTCCCCCTCCCTTGCACTCAGCCAGCTCTGCGGGGTCGTTGCTGCTCGGGAGCGGGCCCCAGCGCCACGCCGTCCGACACCCCGGCCGCGGGCAGGGGCGGCTGCTCTGCTCCTCGCCGCCACAGCCCTTCTTGGGGGAGGGAAGAAGCCCACTCCCCGGGACCCGGCAGCAGGACGCAGCGATGGGGCCAGCCTTCCCTGGTCGCTTCCCCGCAGCCTTCCTCGGCGGAGTGCGCACGTTTGTAACGGCTGAAGAGCAAAGCACCCGTCCTCCGAAACCGGCATAAAGAGCGGGCTGGATGCCACGCGGCCGCGGAGCCAGAGTCTGTGTTTTGGTCGGGATTACCTTGATTCCCCAGAGCGCCTTACTGCGCACTGGACGTTCACACTGGCTGTGTTTAAACCCAGCCCTTCTTGTCAGAACCAACTGGGCTTCTCTGGCTGAGGACACAGATGCTCACGTCCAGGCACCTGCTCCCGGGATCTGCTGACTGGGCAGCGGCGGCAGGGACAGCCTGCCTCACACGCCCCAGGCACCCTCTCCCGTGGCTGGGAAATGGCCACCCTCCGCGTCCGCAGCCCTCCGCGCGGGGATCGTGGCCCAGCAGACGAGGACGCGGGCCAGCCGCCGGAGAGCACGAGGCGAAGATTGCCTGGGTAAAGACACAAAGCCGCGCGGCAAAGCCACCTCGCTCTTGGGCCTTTCTAACGACTCAAACACAGAGGAATTGATTATTTGTTTCTCTCAGACACCAAAGAGAGGAAAGGATGTCTCCCCCACTCCATGTCATCCGCCTTTCCCAAGATATGAATTTAAAAGTAAAGATGAAGCTATACAAAGAATTTCATTTTGCTGCTCAGCTAATACACCATTCCCAGCGTTACAGTCGTGTTATATAAACAGCAATTCGCATTGTTTGCTTTGAATAAAAAGCCCACATATATTCTTCTAGCGTCCCTCTTTATTTTCTTGGACAAAGTCTTAATAATGCAAAATCAACACGATTCCACCACTCTCTGGAAATAAGAGAGTGCCCTGTAATTTAGCATTATGCTTTTTTTTTTTTTCCCAGTGGCCTTTTAATCAGATGCTTAGAAGCAAATATTTTTGACTCTCAATTTTTTTTCAGCTAACCAATGGCATAAACCGCACTGTGTTACTCATCGGCTTACCAGGATAGCTAAAGGATCTTGGCTACAGTAATATCAGCTGAATTAGAAAAATAGACAAATCACCGCCCCTCAGATAAATGCATCCTTCAGCGCTTAAATTGCATATGCCAAACCAAGATTCTTGTCTTAAAAGGAGAAAAAAAAAGGGAGAAAGTTTGAGTAATTTACTTCAGAGTTGCTCACTTCCACCCAGCAAACACTTTTCAGAAGTCAGAAACACCTACACACAGTGTTTTAGGAAGTGCACAAAATAATGTGCTTCTGTGGACACGGATGTCTTGGGACACAGGCAGACACCGGCCGGAGCCGCTGCAGAGCCCGGCACTTGAATACCCTCATGTGCTGGCCATCAGGAGAGGCGGCTGTGGCCCCACCGTTGCCAGACCCATCTGATCTGGGTTACGTTCGAGCACGCAATCAAATTCCAGTCAAATTAGCAGGTAGAATCATAGAATCATAGAATCACTAAGGTTGGAAACGACCTTTACGATCATCAAGTCCAACCGTCAACCCAACACCCCCATGCCCACTAATCCATGTCCCTAAGCGCCTCATCTACACGACTTTTAAATACCTCCAGGGATGGTGACTCCACCACTTCCCTGGGCAGCCTGTTCCCAGGCCTGACCACTCTTTCAGTAAATAATTTTTCCCTAATGTCCAATCTAAACCTCCCTTGGTGCAATTTGAGGCTGTTTCCTCTCGTCCTATCACTTGTTACTTGGCAGAAGAGACCAACTCCCACCTCACTACAACCTCCCTTCAGGTAGTTGTAGAGCGCAATGAGGTCTCCCCTCAGCCTCCTCTTCTCCAGGCTAAAGGTACTTAATCCAGGGACTGAGCTAGCTGTATTCCGGCCGCGTGCCGGCTGAAGGGTGACAGGTGATCTGGTTTCAGCCCTGGCCGCGCGAAGCGAGCCGCGCGCAGTTTTTCAAGTGTGTTTGGAAGAGCAGCGCGACTCTGAACCAGGCATAGCTCTGCACCGCTGTCCCGCTCCCCGGCTCGGGACACCCTCCCGCCACGGAACATGTGCAGCAAGGTGCTGCTTCAGAGAGCCTGGAGGGAGCCTCAGGCCGGCTGGGATCCGGAAACGCCTTTGCTTTGCTCCCGAGGCCGCTGCCCCAAGCCCCGCTGCGCGCCATTTGCAAACCTCCGCTCCTCTTCAAGGGTCAGCACTTGGGGTTGCAGCAGCGCTGCCTCTTCCCCACAGCTTTCGCCACCACCCCACCTCTCTGGCCATAGGGAGGGCACTGCCCCTCACAGGCAGCACCTCTCACGGATAAACCTTTTCTCTCTATAAAGCCGCATAAACCCACTAATTCAACCCAAATTCCACAATAAAATAAAAATGAGCAAGACTCCGATCACGGATGTATCTAGCTCTCAGTCTGGCTTCGCGTCAGGAGATGCTCCCCCGGCTGTGGACGGCTGCGAGCTCGGGGGTGGCGGTGGGACAGGTGGGGACGCCCCCCCCCCCCCCACCGCAGCACAGACCCGCGGTGATTCACTGCCTGTAACCCGCATCGGGGCCGTGCGTCAGAGGGGGCGAGGAGGGGGCTGAAGAAGCTTTGGGTGACGTTTCACAGCATGGTTTGGCATACAATTCTGTGCATTCCTGGGCCCAAATGTGCCATAAGCTGCCACCAGACGCCTGGTGGGATAACCCCTTGCAGATGATTCTGTCACCCCTCCACGCTATCCCTCCGCATTTCTCTGTGCGATATTATCACACCAGCTCCTTACGTATACGCAGTCATACAGACACCCCTCTCTAAGTACGGCTGTTTAGGAGAGGAATAGAATAACATTTGTTTATAAACAGCATTAACACCCCTGCGCTTTGACCTGCAGGCAGTTTTTGTAAGCAAGCACAGCAAGATAAAAACCATTGCTTAGATGGGAGAACTTGTGGAAAGATAGGTGTTTCTAGGTGCAGAAAGCACTCTTTGGAAAAAGGAAGTGTCCTAGTTAAACGAAAATTCAGATAATTCTATGCTTTCAACCTAAATTTCACCTTCTACATACTCATTTGTGTATTCTTCATTTCCATCCTACAACTATTTTTCCAATATTCCTGATTTTTGGGAAATAGTTCCCAAAAGTGATCCTTTGGAATGAGCGGGACATATGAAAGAACTCCATCCAGCGTCGATGCCATGAGTCTCTCAAAAGCCACTAATTCTGCAACCACTGAATAGCAGCAGCACCAAGTGGTGATCCTGGCTGTGATGCCTTTAAATGCCTCTCAAAAAAGCCACTGAAACCTGGCTGGGCAGTATAATAGTGAAGAAACTTCTCTGCAGCTCACCCAGGTAAGACCATTAAAAAAAAAAAACAAACAACAAAACCCCCCAAAACTGATTAGTCAACGGCAGGGGGGGGAGAGAAATAATAATAAAAAAAAAAAGCTGCACCAAATCTTGCGCTGGAAACAATTAACACAACCAGTGTCAAAAGAACCATCCAGGATCAGAACAGCTGAGATTCTGGCCCTGCGGTTTTAGGCTGAAGTCTCAAATTTCCAGGAACCAGCGATTTCTTGGACCTGCTCAGAGACACTGATGTTCCTATGCATTTCCGTGCAGGAGATGCAGCCCTGGAGTTGAGGGCTAAGCTGTTCCCAGAATCCAGATCCTGGGGAATACACATATGGTCATCTTGGAAATTTTCTGTTTGTTTGGCTTGAGCTTGCTGAAACTGATGTGCATCAAATGGGTGTCTCGGGCTCAATAAACAAACTCGACTTTTTTTTTCCCCCCAAGCAAAACTTCTCACTTTCTGAAAGCTTCCAGCTAACTGCTCAGCTCTCTCAGTGCACAGCAGTTTTAAAAAGAAACTAGATTTTCTAGATTTATATCCACATGGGAAAATCTGTTTGCAAATGTGGTTAGTGAGCGCTTGAAAGCTTAACTTTGCCTGGAGTGCATAAACAGACCGATAGCTGGACGTTCTACTTTCCCAAACCACGTGGAGTGGGTAAGACTAGAAATGCGTGTAGCCGTTCTTAAGAAACCAGCAAAGGGAAGAACATCTTAGCCAATTACAGAAATGGAGTTTTTCAATTAAATGTGAAATGATTTTCCTCTGTCACATTTCCCTTCATTCTCATTTTTTTAATTAGGTTAATTCACTCTGTGCTTGCTGCACACCAGCGGGATGGAGCCGTGGGAGTCAGCCCAGGCCAGGACGGGACTGGGCAGCCCCAGGAACAGGGCCGTATTCCGGCTCCCTCACAGACCAGCTCTGAACACGAGTTCACACTGGACCAGTCACGCTGCCAGCACAGCACAGCGACGTTCCACAACCCATTTGGCAGTGGTGCAAAGCCATTCCACAGTGCGCGAGGCAGGGTGGAAACCTTGCCTTACAGTTTTTACGGAAGGCTTGGGCAGGTCTGTGGCGATCACAAGACACAGCAGCAGAGGAGTTGCAGCAGCCAGGCTGATAACAGCCCAGAAATGAACTGCCCCTTCCTCTCAACTGTTGTCTGTATTAGCAGCACTTTTCCCGACAGCGCAAGTCCAGAAAGATATATCGTGTATGACAGCGTGAAACAAAACAGCAGAAAGGGTATGTGTGCTTGCATGGGAAAGAGAGAGAAAAAAAGCTTTTTTTTTTTAACTAAGCTAGTATCTAATCTCAAGAATTTGGCTCTCAATGCCTGTTTTTGCAACATCAGAAGCACCCTCTGCATTGCAGCTTCCATGACTTCTCAGATGTCTTTATGTCTTACCCCAGAGAAGCTGCACATCACATTCCTCCAGCCTGACCCCGGCTCACAGAGCATCTCCTGGCCCTCACCACACCCTCCCCTTCCTCATCTCCCTCTTCTTCTGCACAGAGCTGCTTAACTCTTCCCATGAACCCAGCTCATATCCAGCACTCGGCACGTCACCTTGGTCATCGAGGGGACCACCAGAGCACAGTTTGGGCAGATCCCTTGCTATCAGCAGAGAAGGAGATCAGAGTCTCTCCTGCTGCCAGTGCAGGAGTCACATCGCTCCTCCAATGTCCTCTCCGCGGCCGGCACGCTGCTCCTTACTCCCCACTGGGACGAGGTCTCCAATCCTGCAGCCCAGCCTGCTTGGCTGCTGACCCTGCAGAGCTAAGCCTTGGTCACTGTGATGCGAGCCAGCGGCAATGGGAACAGGCACCCGTGTTCCTCCCTGCCTCGGCCAGTGCCCTGCGGAGGCCGCCCGGCTGCTGCTCCGGCACCCGGGGGAGCAACAGCCCAGGAGAGAGCACGGGGGCTGCTGCCTCTTCCCCCACGCCCGGGGAGAGCAGCAGCATCTCCATCCTTTCGGACAGAAGTAGCCTGCTTAAGTGCGATGCAAATCCAGGAACTGCCAGATAATTCAGGCCCATCTAGGATAACGTCCTTGTTTTGATGTGGACAGCACCAGGTGGTGTGAAAAGGTGAAAAAACCCCACAAAGATGCAGGCGAGGGATAACTTCCCCATCCCCAAGATGTTACACAGAGTAGGGAGGTTTATATCCCTTCCTCCGTCTGTCATTACGCACGATGTTTTGTCTCTCTCTGGAGAGGATTCAGTGGACGCTGTTGAACAGCACACACATCTGGGTAAAATCAAAACCCAGCCGGGGACTATTCTTTTGCACAGTAAAAGAGGCAAATTCCATCGAAGGGGATCGGCCCCCAGGCAGCGCATTAATACGCAGACAAATGATAATAATGATAGAGTCCATTTGGTTTGGATAGCGCACTCAGCCCTCCTTAAAAGCAGCACTTGGGAGATTCCTGGGGTAGCCATTGCCTTGCACTTGGATGAACACGAAGGGCTGTGTATTTGTGTGCACGTAAAGCAGAGCGTGTGCACGTACCCGTGTGCAGGTGTTCAAGCTGCAGGGTTTTGAACTGTGATTCCTTACAATTAACTTCTATTTATTGTTAACCTGGGATCAAATTTCATTTTCAAGAAGTGTAAATCACTGCAAGAGACAAAGATTAAATGCTACTTTTAGCATTTAGGGAAAACCTATTACTAAAACCAGGCACTCGGATCTCAGCCATTAGGGTGGAGCTCTAAGTCAACGGAAGATGCTGGGAGATAAGGTGAGAGCAGAAGGACGCCTACTGCATCCTCCGCGAGGCCAGCCTCTGCCCATCGGAGCCCAGGGAGAACAGAAACTTACTGATTTATTCTTTCCCAAATGGAGAGGTGCAGCACAGCAGTATGACCAAAAATTGTGGGGTGTTTTTTTGGTTTTGTTTTAAATTAAACAGAGCCCTGGTCTGGGCTAGCACAGCATATGGCAAAAGGAGTAAGAGCGTCTTAAAGGCAGATGTCAGATAGTCTCCCCCAGGTTAAATTTTAACCTAATCTTTCAAAGTTAGGGACTATTTTAAACCCTGCTTCATGAGTTTTAGTGTCTAGCCAAAAGTGTTTTTGTTATTAATTACAGTCACTTTGTCCTTGCTATTCATAGGATTCCCACACCCTTTTTTGGATCTTGCCAAGACCTCTGTCTGGGGGAGCATCTCCATTTGTTACAACAATGCCATTCAAAAAGGCCAAGAGAATATTTACTGAACCATTGCAATGGCAGCCACGTCCTTCCCCTGGGCCGACGCAGTTACCTGGGATGGTGGGATGAGAGTTTAATACCTGCGTGGCCACAGGTGTTTTCCTGCACCCGCCCATGCTGGGAGCACGCTCTCCCATCCCCGAAGACGGCTTGGACCTCTCTGAGAGCTTTCCCGAGTGCCGGCTCACCCCTTCACGTCCCCTGCAGCTCGGCCCCTGCCCTCCTCCGCTACCAGCAGCCCCTGCGCAAAGCCTTGTGAGGAAGCCCACGCAAGCACACCACACCAGCCAGCACCTCCCCGGCAGAGTCAATGGCTCCAGGCAGCCTGCGAGGCACCATTGCTTGTGCAGAACCTGCTCCTAGATGCTGTTGTACCATGCCTCACCTCGCATTTGGGGCTGAAATACTCTAGTATTTTGGTCATATTCTGGCTTTCACAGAGACACTGCGCTATATCGTCGATTCTTTCTGCTAACAAACAAAAGATCCCCCCCCTCCCCATTAATTCTAGATAAAGTGATACTCAGGTTTAAGTTCACAGCAAGTTTCTAAAGGCTTATGGTGAACTCAGGCAAAGACAGTGCCCGTAAACTGCATCTGGTCTATTATTCACTTGCCTTAGGGAGCTAGAACGGAGCTGTGCATTGTGTTTCCCTAGCCCTATAGCAGAGCTGCGAATGCTTCCTTTTCAGATAAACAAAGAGCTTTTGCTTATCTTTACTGGCCCACAAGTTATCACATGCTGTAACGTTAACCAGGGGTACCACCTCTGTGGTGGAGGAGAAATTATGTGGCTGCACACCTTTGAAATGAAGCTGCATCTACCCTTCACTTATTCATCATAGCCTTGATTGCACGATGTTAACAAACAAAGCCCAACCAATCAAAAAAACCCCAAACCCACATAGTGTTTAACAGCACATGAACAGCAGAGTGCAGTTAACATTTAGAGCAGCATCACATAGATCTGCATACCTCATCTACATCTTGAATCAACTTGCTAGATATATAGTGGGTTATCAGCTCTTAAAACGACACAGGTCTAAAGATGTCTGAATTTTAAAGTGAAATTGCTAGGTCGATGCAGCGCAGTAATTGCATGACAGGCTCATCGCCAACAGCAGCACAGCAGGTCACCGCGAGCAAGACACATCTTTCAGGTTACTCTGAAAACCCCTTTGACAGCCAGGAACTACCACACCTAATGAACAGAGGTTCCACTATGGCCATTTAAGGCAGCTCAGAGCAGCACCTGAGGTGGAAATGCTGCATCTCCACTGGGCAGGAATCCCTCTTCCAGACTGACACTGCAAATCACTTCCAGAGGTTCTCAGCAGGAGAGGCTCTGCTGACCTCAAGTAATGTCAAGGAAAGCTTTTGGAAATTTGCGTGTAGGACAGTTAAGTGGCTGAATGGAAAAAGCAAACTGTCTATTGTGTGGTACTTTGCCCACCTCATGTTCAAAGTGACCGACTGAACGGGCAAGGGCTGCTTGGCATTGTAGAGCCCACAGTCCACCTAATGGCTCACCAGGTTTTGCTTTTTCATGAACCGGACACTTTATTTTTGGCCAAGTGAATGTTACTGCTCCGAGCTCTCAAAAGCCAAAGGTTAAGAAAGGAAGACTGTGTGGAAGTGGTTTCAGGCCAGTTTGTTATGGGGGTAGGAGAGGCAAGTGGTAATCATTAAGCAATTAAAGCACTTACTCATTCCCAGTAAACCCTGCCTATGCTAATTATGCAGAACTTCTTCCTCAGAGTACAGCCGCTAATTTAATCTCCTACTATCTGCTGCAAGCCAATTAAAGGAAAAAACAACAACAACCAACTGTGAAACAAATGATGAAAATATTCATAAAATGAAGTAAGCATTGAGAAAAACCTAAACCCAAAGGCTTGTTCTGCAAAACGCTGCTGCCATGCAAGGACTCCCAAGGAGCACAATGCTGGCCCAAGCCCTGCTCCCGCACCGGGCACGCCGAGCTGCTTTTCTGAGCTGCCCCGTGTGCACGCATGGTGTCGGCAGCGGTGACAGCCACCTCCAACGTTTTGTTACCTCTGCCCTGCCAGAAGTTGCTATCTCATCAGACCTGCCAGGAGAGCTGCTTGCGTGACCAGCCCCTAACCCCCTCCACTCACAGTGGGAAGGGCTATAACCTCTCCCCATTTAAACCCCAGAGGTCCACCAGCCTGCTCCGGGAACAACAACCCCCGCAGGGGTGGGGTGGGGTAGGGTAGGGTGGCTTTGGGCTGAGGAGCCTGGAGAACGGGTTTCTATTCCTAGCTCTGCCATGTTCTCGCTCTGACCTGCGCCACAGCTCCCTCCACACTCCCTGCATTTTCCTCTCCTGCAACTGCTCGAGGCCAGGGCTGGCCTTTCCCAATGTGTTCCAGCTTGATGGTGGCTCAGCAGCACCACTGTCACGCAACAGCTAGTGATCCCTATTGCAACATACCTGCCGATGGTGAAAACGACACTTGCTTCAACGCTGCCTGACTACCATAGGCAGATGAGAAATAGCAAGAATTTAAAAATGAGCAAATAATTTATTAATTGGACCACAGAGCGGTCACCCAGCCTAACACATAACTCAGTATATCCCAGTACAAACAGAAATATTTACTTACTATTGATAAGAAAACCACAGTCGGAGTTGCTTAGGGCGAGGCAGCTGTGTCCCCACAAGCCCACACCGACACGAGCAGCACGAGCACGCTCTCCCGCCCCAGCTCCTGCTCTTTTTCTATGGGGGGCAGGGTGGAAACCAACCCCAAAGCCTCCTCCTCTCTTTCCCAGAGCTCCCTTGCCCGCTCACAGCGGTTTGGCTGTTAATTGCTTTGATTGGGATGCAGGAACCCCTCGGCAGTTAAAAGCCAGCTCAACGCTCCACTGAAAGCACCTGCTCCAGCCTGGCGAGCTGCTCCTGCAGGCACCCACCACGAGTGGGCAGCCCTTCACGGGGGGCAGGACCGGCCCCCCCAGCCAAGCAGCCTCACGCCCCAGGGAGCTCAGAGCAACCGCTCGGGCTGCCTCAGCACCTCGCACCCGGAGGGATCAGCGCAGCCGCTGTGCCACACACCGAGCCCCCTCGCTCCTCGGCCAGGGCACGGGAGCGGCTTCTGCAGCTGCCAACCGAGGTGCAGGGGGCAAATTTCCCTGATTGAAAATGGTGAGGAGAGAAATGGGAGAAACCTGTGTTTGCTCATGACCTTGCTTATTCTTCCTCCTCTTCAGCCCATCGCTATTTTCTCCCATCACATGCCAGTTATCCGTTCTTTCTGGCCTGACCTCAGTATCGTTCTGGTCTCTCGCAACTTATTTTACCTGTCAGAGACCCTTACGCGGGTGAGCGGGCACCGAGGGAGCCTAGCGCTGTGTGCCAGCTCCTGGCAGCCTCTCCGCTTCCCCAGTAAGGCCACGTCCACGCTGCCATGGCGGGATGTGCAGCAGCACGGGTCGGAAACCCTTCCCAGCCCTGAGCTGCTCCCAGCCTGGGCGCGGTGGCACCTCCAGCTCGCAGAGCCAAGGACGTTGGCAGCTGGGGGTGCGGATAGAGCCCACGCAGCCCTGCTTTGTGCAGCTTCCCACAGGCACAGCAGCGCCTCCAGCCCCGTGTGCCGGGATCTGAGGAGCAGCCAGGTACGGGCTGCTGGTGTCACGTCCCTGAGGTGCCATGGTGGTGAGGCTGCGGGAATTGCTTTAGAGAGCTAGACATTACCAGCTTTGCTTTGAAGAAACCTGTAAACCAGTTAAGGTGTCAGAAGTTAAGGTAATTATAAGGTCTGAGAGCCAGCAGGCTGGGTAGCAGCAGTAGCTGGAGTATTCTGTGGTAATGAATCAAGCTACAGTAAAACCATATCTCTCACTTAGAAAAAATAAGTGGTTGGTTTGGTTTTTTCTTTAAGAGAATAAGTGGATTCTTTTCTTTGCCTCCTCCTACCTGAACATGTAGTCAGTCACATTTTCAAGTGTTATTCTCTTCAGTCAGAAGAGGTAGAAATTACTAGAAAACAGCAAAAAAAATCCGACAAAAGAGAATTTAAATCCTTTTGACTACACGAACTTGGACTAAAGCTCCCTGTATCTCATGAGACAGAAATGCAAGATTTAGCAAGTCTATGAATATTTTAATAGGGGGGAAAAAAAGCACAAGTTCTAATTTATATGCATATACACACACACACACATATATATATACACACAAACTGAAAATGCACATCCGCTTCCCTTGCCTCATGCCAACTGTCTGTGGCCGGTTTCTTCTCCCCTCCTCCCCAAGGGTGGAGACCTGATTGCAGATGCCACCACGTTGTTTAGCCTGGGCTAAAGGAAATATTCAGAAGAGCCTGTCACGCAAAGAGAGTCTGCCATCCCTTCATCCCTCATCCTAAAAACGGTAGCACTGATACCAGCAGAGGAGTGCGGCTAAGGCTGGAAGCGCTGTGCCGTGCCTCATGCTCACGCCATTGAGGTTTTGAGAGCAGAGGCCCAGAAGAGATGACCTACACCAGGGGAGGCTGAAGGAGCTGGGACTGCTTAGTCCAGCAAAACGAAGGCTGGGGCACAGGAGAAGTAGAGGGGGCAGAGAGGGGTGGTTGCAACGGCAAGCTTTAAATACATAAAAGGCTGCCACAAAGACAAGTGAATAATTTGTTTTCCATGGCTGCAGTGAACAGGGCAAGTGGTAATGGACTTTAATCATAGCAAAGGAGGTGCAGCCCGGACATTAGGAATAGCTTTGCAACAGGAAAGCTAACAGAGCACTAAAATGAGATTGCCTTGGGAGGACGTGGGGCCGCAGAGCAGGGGACCTGTAGGGAGCCATTGGGACGGAGGCAGGTAGAGCTGGTGAGACCTTTCTGGTCCTGCCCAGACCCGTTCCTCTGGGATATGCTGTTTAACAAAGAAGTTGCTGATGAAGCTTTCCCTGGCTGCAGTCAGAGAGGTCTCTTTTTAGGAGAAATGAGCATATGTGTCCCTCATGCCAAAGAGCAGAACCAGCAGCCGAGCGCCATGCCACCTCTTTATCTGAGCATAGGTGGCTGCTGCCATCTCCCACAGGATCAATCCTTCTTCAGTCTCAGCTGCTGAGCACAGACTGTTGTACGCGAGAGACGGCAGAGCCTTGGGCCAGGGGCCTGAGCAGTGGCCGTTTACATCAGTGGCATTTAGCAGAGAGGGGAAAAAGAGAGCATGAAGTTTCAGGCACCCTGCCAGAAGGGGTTAAGAGAGCCCCCGTCCCTCATGGCCATAGCTCAGAAGGTTGGGCAGATGAACCTGGGGAGACTCTGGCTTTCACGGCTGTGGTGGGGCACATGGGCAGACCGCGTGGAAGGATGGAGGAGCTCATTGCTGGACCACAGGACGGGGTCTTTCAGGCAAAGGTCAGGAAAGGCCCTGGCAATGCCCCTGGCCTGCTTTTGGCAGAAGACGGGGAGAGCAGGGAGCTGGCAGGGCCCCGAAACGTCCCTCTGCCGGGGGATGGAAGGGCTGGTGGGCTGATGGGGCCAGCTGGTGCGGGGGAAATGTCACATCACCCTTGGTGCTGTGACAGTCATCTGTGGCCGTGGGAGGAACTGAAGGGTCTTGCCAGCTCCTTTGACAACCGAAGGTCCTGATGGCTGATGTGGCGTGGGAGCAGGGTCAGGGAGAAGAGCAGAATAAACGTGAAGGGATGAAGGCTGCCCTGGCTCCTGGGACATGGAGCACAAAACCTGGCAGAAAGCAGCAGATCCCAGGGCAGGGGAGGCGCGGAGCCCCCACCACACCAGGGCCGGCACAGCTGGGGGTCCGGAGCTGCCCACTGCCGCCACCCTGTGTGCCCCCACCGGAGCTGGGAGGGAAGGGCTGTTACAGTACACAGGGCATGAGCAATGGGTTGTCACGCCGGCTGACACGGGGGCTCTTGAGGTCCTCGCCTTAGCGGGAGAAAACAGCTTACTCCAACAAGGACTTCTTATGGGAGAACATCCGTTACCAAAGGGTCAGGCTGCACGCGGAGAGGGGCTGTTTGATCTCTTCCTTCTCCCTGCAATCACATACATTGATGTGAATGGAATAAAGCTGCATGCAACATGTCCCGCAACAAGCCCATCGGCGTGGCCTGGGCAACGTCCCCTCCGGCAGCCCCGAGCGGAGGTGACTCCTCGCCTGGGGTGCAGCTGCTCCGCGCTCAGGAGCGGCTGCTCCCCAGCTTGTCTGCCTGATGCTGCCTGGGCTGCTCGCGAGCCGCTCGGGTCATACCTTGGGTTAGCACGCTTGGAAACCAACCAACCTCTTGGGTTTTAACTACTTACTTGTCTCATTACCGCGTTGGCTAGGTTTTTCTTTTCTCCAAATTCTTCTTCCCAGAAAAAGTGGTAGAATTTTTTTTTTTAAGGTACAAAAGCAGAGACTTCCTCCTAATCCCAGGAGAGATGGGGCTTTCAGAAAGGCATTAAAATATCATCAGCAGCACAGTACGAGTTAGAAAGGTTTCAACAGCCTCAATAGATGTATTCCTGGTGTCAAGTGTGGGTTGAGGTAAGAAAAAAGTGTTGCAATCTGAGTTGTTCTTTTGTCTTGAACAGAGATGATAGAGAAGAGGCATTGCAATTACCATATTTGGGTCTGCCTAAAAACATGCTGCTGTATTTTCTGAAATAAATGATGAACACCGCAGAAATCCAAACATGTCTTTTTATAGCTAGTCATCCGGGCAGAAAGCCATCGAATGCAGAGCTGCCAGCCCCAGCTATTCAGAAATCATGAGTCAAGCCCCCAAAATCCTGAGGTTGACTTAAGAACTGTGAGACTTCACAAAACAGGGCACTCTCCTCCTGTTTTGCAAGCTTTAAAGGAGGGTGGGGATAGAGATAGGCACTACCATTTCAACATCTCTCTGCGGCCCCAAATAGGAAATTACCTTGTTTAAAAGGCAGGTGAACATCACGCTCAATCTTACGACTCTGGGAGCCGCAGATTTCGTAGCAGCACTGGCTGGTCAGGGGATGTAAATGATAGGGTACGGCCGTGCGCTGGTCCCCCTCCTCGGCATCGCGTGTGGCTGGGCAGACGCAGTGCCGACCAGGTCTCCAGGCTCTCCTTCCGTCTACAACACGAAGCATGGAAAGTCTTCTGTTGTGCTTCGAGCTGGTCTGTGCTCCCAGACCGCAAAGCAAAGAGGTCAATGAACTAGCGTCATGGGTTGCAGGCAGATAACAATAATCTCCTTGCACCTCTCTGCAAGGAGAGGTGGTGGGCTCAGGGCAGCAGAGAAATGAATCAAATTGCTTACAGACTGCAGGTTGCCATGCTTGGAGCCTGTCAGCTCTGCCCTCTCCTATGCATCAACTGGCGTTGCCGCGGGCAGGCATGGAGCTGTTTGCCGCGGAGGGTCAGCGCAGCTTCTTTCACCTGGGAGAGGCTCTGGTGCAGCGGCAGAGCGGGGTCCGGCAGGGCCCGCGGGCACCGGCTGCACAGAGCCTGGCTGGAGTTTCCCTGGGCCCTGATGATAACACCGTCCCAGGCTTCTCTTTGCACTCTTCAAAGCAGATTGCACGAGAGTGGCTTTTTTTTGCAGGCAAACCAGAAACGTTCCTCTCTGAGTGAGTAAAATTCAGAGAGATGCAGAGAGCAGGCAGTGCAGGGAAGGGAAGGCAAACACCAGACAAGAGCAGAGCTGCAGCAGCAGGCATCACGTTTCCATAAGAGCTGGAAGACCTAGTGCTACTTCTAGGCACCAAGACCAGCCTCTGCCACCACGTCCCACAGACCTCACTCAGGGTGTCACAGCCAGCAGAGACTCAGCCACTGGGAAGCTCTGGAGAGGGGCAGTCAGCAAGGAAATCAATGAGCCGCGTCCTCAGCGTGATCTCTGCTGCCCGGCCGGGGCAGGCAGGAGAGCCCGGCTGCGTCTCAAAGCCCGCTCTCCTCTCAGCGACACTCAGTATCTGGAATTCAGCTGAATTGCAAAACGCCAGAGTTACTTCATTCGGCACATCTGCAAGCTGTTATTTACAGAGAGGCAGCTGAGTTGCCTGTAGTGGTTTTAATAATACTTTTGGCTCTTTTAATAGTTTTGGTTTTGCTAATTCCTTGGTTTGGTTTTCCAAGACAATGCTAGCTGCATTAGAAAAGAAGGCAGAGGCTTTTAATAAGGCGTCACATTCTCTTACTGCACAAAGCTGGGACCTGAGACTGCATCTTCTGCTGAGAGAGAATCGGGTCTGGGAAGAAGGAAAAATAGCACCAAGCCGTAGAGCAGCAGGTACAGTCAGGACGTCAGCACGCTGTAACCTGCCACCAGCATGGGCTAAGCTTTGCTGGCCTGGTTTTTATGTGGGCAGCTGGCTCAGGGGATTTGCGTTCTTAGCAGAACAAATGGATCCCGGTTACAAGTCAAATGGTAGGACGCTGTGACTAGACACAATCCTCAACTCAGTCCTCTGTAACAGGGATGAATTCAGACTATTGCTTGACCTCAGGGAGATCAGGGGCAAAACCACCCCACTGTGATTAAGCCTTTCACTTTAGATAAAAAGTGTCCATTTATGATTTATCCTTTCACCCTCAGTACAGCTGCTTCAGCTGCGAGCCTGGCTGTGACAAAGGTGCGATGGCAGGAACAACAAGATTTAGAGAAGGAAGCAAATATTTACAATTACCTATAAATAACAGCACACACTTAACACCTCTAAATACTACTGTGTTTTATAGCCATCATGAATGAAGTCGGACAAGCAGAAGGAGGAAGAGGCCTCCCAAGGCAGCAGCAGAGCTGCCTGCTGCCTAAAGGACAGCGTATGCTTTCCCATGCCAGCGCCCAGGATAATCCAAACTACATCCACTGTTGCCTGCGGGACACTCATATACCAGCCCAGGTTGTGTTGCGGTCACCTTCTGAGCAAGCAGGCACTGCCTGCAACCACTAATGACACTGTTAATGAGCAGAGACTCCATTAATGGGTTAAGCCTGCACTAGTGTGTGGCCAAGAGCTGGCAGAGGCTGCGGGAGCCACCCAGCTCAGAGCCTGCAGTCATGGAGCTCCTGGTTCACCCACACCGTGAGAAACGCTGCAAGCCGCAGCAGCGGCTGTCTCGGAAGAGCGCTGGGAAAACAGCGGGTCTTAATCAAAACCACGCTCCAGGCCTCTGGATCTCCACCAGCATGCTGCCGGTTCCCAGAGGCGTGTGCCACGGCGCTGGCAGGGCTGCCGCCTCCTCCGCGCCTGCTCCAGGCGCGCGCCCGGCCGCCCCTCAGCCCCGGGCTCTGCCGAGGCCGTTCTGTGCCGCTGGGGAGCGGCACAGGGTCCACGCGCATCTTCACCCGAACAAGCACGACAACTTTGATCTGTGTCTTCACCGCCAAGTCGGAGTGCCTCACCACAGAGCGGGGAGGAGAGTTTTGGCAAGCCTGCGGCAGCTGGCTTGGCAAGGGGACAGGGCGAGAAACAGGCTCCCAGTTGGGACGTCAGGCTCTGCCCCTGCTCTCTGGGGCTTCCCTGAGCAGGGCACCATCCTGCTCCTCTCTGGGGCTTCCCTGAGCAGAGCATCTTCCTCCTCCAGCCTGTCCCCGTCCTGCTGCTGCTGCTGCCCATTGCTGCTATGAAGTGCTTCAGCATCTCCGGCCGCAGAGCGACGTGAGGAAGACAGTAGCCTGACATCACACTCTTTATGGACTCAGTGCTTTTAAATTGGAGGCTCCTGCCTGTATCTTAAATGAATAGACTGCTTGCACCCAGTGAAACACTGAGCCTCCGCTTCTTGCTTGATGGGCATCATCTATAGCAGTGATAACAGGAAACAGCTTTGAACTCCTCTTTAAAATATCAGCTACAGGTACTTTTAAAGTATGTATTTACCTTAGTGATACATTGGTTTTAACTAATTTTAAACACAATCAATTTTTTTTTTCAACTTACATGGTGCAAAGAGTAAGAAAGTTTGCAGAAGTCACAATGTCCATAATTAATACTGAAGCCTACAGGTCCCTCCCTTTTCCCAGGAGTTGTAAAGACCTCAGGACAGCAGACAGGCTTTTGGGTTACACCCAACGCTCGGTTAAAAGTTAAGTTTCAGCCCAAGCTATGTGTGGCTGAGCGAAGCACATCGCTACACTGGAGTAAAGCAAATAGCCTACTACCAAGTTGGAAAATACATTTGTATTTTTTTCCTCATTGCAATTCAGCCCTGAAAAGGTTACAAAGTTCTCAAGTACAAAGGTAATCCAAAATCCTCCTGCAAGCTACCTCTTGGGCAATTCTACCATGGGGTTTTTTTAGTAGCATCAAAAGGTTGCGAAGTGCTCAGGAATTTACTTTATTAGATGCTTCATATTCCTTGCCTTAGATTTCATAGTCTGAGGACTTGCAAAACAGAAAAAGATTATTCCCCTTCTAGATATGGGATGCTGAGACAAAGAATTCAGGAAACCCTCCCTATAGTCACTGTGATCTTACGGTTGTCAAAACCAGAAACCAGATTATAGGGAGATTGGATCCCCCTTTAGTATTTTGACTGCAATGAGATCTGTCCCAAGTGAGCGATCGTGTACTTGCCACCTCAAGTTACTTGAAATAAAAACAATGCAAGGAACAAATGCTTTTCTATTACTTTTGTAACAAAATAGAAAAGAAATGGTGGATTGCCCTTTAGATAGCTGGCCAGCGAGAGGGTGGAGAAGTGACCAAAAGACGTTCTGAAATGTAAAGCTGCTGTAGAATTCTCAGCATTAGGATATTCTCATATTTTCGCAGCATTTGAGCGTACCTTTTCCAGAGGTCTCCCTGGAGCTTTGTCCTGTACAAAGGTGCCCAACCGACACCTTCAGACCTGGCTAGAAAACCTCTGAGCTCCCCTTGGCACCGGGAGGCTGGATCCCATGCGAAACAGGGCGCCATGGATTAGTCGTACCTCATGTTCCGGCATTATCCAGAGGAGCAGGGACACTAGTTTCAAATCACATGCAGTCATGGAGTGTTACTAGTGCTACCCTTTTCCTAACGAAAAAAACAAAAGAAAAAAAAAAAGAGTTACCCATCAAGAAACAAAAGCAAAGCTGTGATATACTGCCAACTTGTTTATGGTATTTTAAATGCATAAATATCCAATTTTAAGGCAAGAAGAGCCCAGAAAAAAGAAAGGTTGCCTGAATGCCATGTCACGTGGCGTACGTGCCAGAGGAGCCTGTGAAGTGTTTCAGTGCCATTATAAATTGAGACTTCTTGTGCTGCAAATGATTGCTGCGGCGCATACAAGGGAGTTGCATGCAGAAATAGGTCTTTAATTCATACGCCTGTGCAGGCATTTCAGAAGCAAAAAACAGCGTGCAGAGCAGTGCGTCCAAACCCAGGGCAGGCAAGGGCTCCTCTGCTCATCATGCCAGCCGCAGGCACTCCTGGCCTGAGCGCAGCCCCAGCCATCAGATACTGCACGTTCCGCTTTTCCTGCGGATTTAAGGCAGCTGAAGATGGAAGGGTATTTTAATTACCTCTGGAGTTAGCTGGAGGAAATCAATGACTTCTAACGAGCGCAGGAATCGGTCACTCTGTCTTACCTGCCCAGCTGCCAGACTCACACTCCTGTCTCAGGGGGTGAACCTGCGTCCTGCTCTCAGGCAGGAGTTTAGATCCTGCTCATTGTCCTGAGGAAAGCTGCTGCCTGCTGCAGCCAGCTAGCAACACAATTAGCAACACAATTAGCCACGCTGGCACAGGACTTGTACGCTTTAAAAAATAAAATCCTCCCTGTGCCTGTTTTCCATTCATCAGTCACTAAGGAAACAGCAGGTCTGTAGCTGGGAGCATCGTGATGGCCAGCAGTAGAACAGGAGCGAGCCATGCGTAAGCGCTTCCTGGCCCGGGGAGAGCCCTGCGCTGCCTGGCCGCAGCCCGCAGGCCAGAGCCCACCAGCGCTGCCGAGGCGGGTGCCACCAGGCGGGTGCCACACCGTCCGCTCGGTGGGGACCGGGGTGATGCCCCTCGTGTGGCTCTCTGGAGCACCTTCTGGGCTGGTGATGAGCATGCAGCACAGGTTAAGGAAATGTAAGCACACCTGCTTGCTCACCGTAATGCAGGTTCCAGCACTAGACACATAGGAAAATAAAAAGGAAAAAGAAAGGGGGGGGAGGGGGGGGGAAGATATTGTGAGACAAAAATTTTACTGCTCAAAAGTGATAGACAGAATGAATCCAGAAAAGGAGCAACTGATTTATGCTCACTCACAGTTTGGCCCCATGAATTATCCTTATAAATTTCCATAAGTTTCTCTTTTCCTCTTAATCTCCTCTACTCATGTAAAACAGCCCTCAGAAAGGGCAGAGCAATTAGACACCTTTTTGGTTTGTTTTGCTGATAGCAAAAACTGTTTAGACTGAAGAAGAGAAAGCACATCCTTTTAAGAAGTAGAAGTATCATGACCCAAAATCTCCACCACCTCCCGTCACAAACACGCACCAGCAACCTCGTTACGGTGTTACAGATGCACCGATTTGCCCTGCAGCTCCACAATCCCACTTCACTCTCTGATTTCCCAAGACTTAATGCACTTGTATATAAAGGAAAAACAAATTAGCTCAGGCTAATGCATTTTTCCATCGCCAGTAGGCATTGCTGGAAAAGTATATGGAGGAGATCAAAGTGATAGGGTCAGAAAGGAGAGCGTAAATGTTTATACCCTGCTAAAAAGAACAAACTACATTCCTACTGCTTGGGAGCACAGGGAGCAGGCCAAATGAGTAACCAGATCCGTATGCTAACTCTGCTCCAAAGGAAGCCTACCTCATAAGGTTATTTCCAATACATTTTGCACACTTGCCGTATTTGTATATGCTGGCCCCTTATCTCACGCCTAATGATCTCTCCAGGCTGTGCCCAGGCTGCAGCGCTGTCCGAAGGGTCTGAGGTACGAGTCCTCCCTGGGCTGACCCCGTCGCTCCCAGGCAGAGGGGAGCGGAGGGGAGGGAACAGAGCAGGGACCAAAGCCGCTGGGAGGGTGCCGCAGCGGCACGGGGCTGTGCCTGCGCAGGCATCGCCCTCCCCGCCTGTGCCCCTTCCCCATTGCCTCCTCCCAGCCCGACCCTCAGACTGCATCCTGACCTGGCACGGTAACCCCAGTGCTTTGGCTAAGTAACAGAGACCAAGGGAACAGGCATTCTGTTGGGATGCTTTGGATCCCCAGCAGCAAGCCTGGGAAAAACACTCTGCAAAACTGTGGTGCTAACACGGGCAAAAAAAAAATTTTATATATCTATATATGTATGCATATTATTTACAACAGATTTTATATATATAGGCTGAAACATACAGGGACACTCAGGAGGCAACTTCCAGAGCTGTCCTGATAAACTGTTAGAGAACACTTGGCCGCAGGCCCCCATCTGACGCTGTCTCCGAGCGGCGGGCTCACGGCGCAGCCTTCCGCTCTGCTGATGGAGGGTGGCTGCAGGAGGGGCTGTTCTGGGTACCGCCGCGCACCACCGGTGCTCTGGAAGTGTTTGTTCTTAAGTCTCTGTGAAGCAGAGGAGCAGCAGGGATGGACAGGAAGCTCCGTCAAGTGACATGGCTGCCCTGAATCACCAAAATCCACTCTCTGCTGACAAAGCTCTCAAACACGCTGCTGGCAGAGTCACGGCGCGTTGAACGCTGCCCTTCGAGCAGAAGCCCGTCCGTCCGCAGGCTCTCGGGGCTGGTCGTCAGTCACCAGGAGGAGAGGAACATTTGCTGCCTTTCATCTGGCAGATCAGGCAGGGAATGCTGGCAGCGTTTGAGGCAGAGGACGCAGATGCTGTTTGTGGACGTCGAGCTGAGCCCGTTCTTCATCCCAGTGTGACAGGCCGTTCGGAGCTGGAGCCTCCCTGGCTGCTCCCCCTTCCCTTCTCGGCAGGCGCTGCTGCCCGAGGCGGAAAAATGGAGATTAACCAAGCTGGAGCTCTACTCTTCCCCCTTTTGGTGGCTCTCCACAGGGCCTGGGCATGGTCCTGTCCACCGCAGGCATGGGCAGCCACCGGGTGGGCTTTCAGGTGCCAGCCACGGCCACCACCACCGCACGGGCGCTTGCGGAGCTCTTGCAATGCAAGCCCTGCATGCCCGCTCCAGGGCCACAGCGGGCCCGCCGAGCAGGAGCTCCTCCTGCTCACATCAACGAGACCGACTCAGCGGAGGAGCAGGAACGCTGCAGAGCCGGCAGCGGCCTTGCCCTTGCAAGCCGTTACCTGCTCTTTGACAGCAGCCACCAAAGGTTCGGGCTTTGCCCGTCGGTAGGAGGGAGCGGTACACCCCAGCCACCCGCTGCTGCTCCTCCTTCTCCCGCGGGGAGACAATTACTACACAGACCAGAGATGTACAATGGTCAAGAGTTTTCCCAGTAGAATGATTTTCCACCGGAAAAATGGAGATTTAACAGCCTCAGAGCGCTGCTCAGGCTCAGGGCGTTGGTTTGCCAGAAGCAGGCAAGCCCTGCTGCCCGCCCCGACCTGCCAGCCGCAGGCAGAGCCCCGTCCCGGCAGGCTGCCTCCGCAGCCCAGCGCCTGGGAGAGGCACGGCTCTCTGAAAAGGGATTTTTAACATCCACAGGAGGGAAGTTTCCCTCTTCAGGAAAGCACTTGTGCATGCACGGGTTGTCCTCGTGAAGGCTCCTCGCCAGGCTTGACAACCTGCCTAGGGATTTTCCCCCACAGGGACCCAGCGGGACGACCGAGCTGTTCTCGCAGGGGCAGGCACGAGCCAGCAGGAGCCCGGGCTCGTCGCGGCTGAAGGCTGTCACCCCTCACGCTGCTCCCAGGTGCCGGCCTCCTTTCTCATTCCGGACAAAAACTTTGTTTCTTCTCTGCGTTTCCCCACAATGTTCCTATAACAGAATTTCATCCAAAAGTCATTTCAAACCCACAAATGGCTCATCTCCCTGCATCACGTGCTTGCTCGCTGACATTTTCCAGGAAGGAGAGCAGGCAGGGAGATGTGTTTTTCTCCCCCTGCAGTCACCACACGTCTCCGGTCACCCGCCTGTTCTGCTGCCAGGGCACGGCAGCAGGAGCGCAGGGCTGAGCCCCGAAGCAGCGGCAGAGCACCACGGCCCCAGCCCCTCCCGCAGCCAACGTGCACAGGTTTGCTCCCCAGCACTCGGAGAAGCCCAAATGCTTCCAGCCCAGGTCTCCGTTCAGCAGACGGCACTTTCAAGGGGATGGAGGAATTCCCTTGTGGGATGCCCCGAGAGTAGAGAGAGGCCTCTCTGTACTTTGGACAACACAACAAGTTCTCCTTCCCCTTTGCTCAGTAGGAGAGACAGTGGAGACAGATACTAGAAAGAGTCGGCATGCCAGGATGCTGGTACCCATGCCGGGATGCCAGCGCTCTGTCTAGAATAGCTGATAGAGTCAGCATGGAGATTAAATCCACGTGCAAAAGTGGGGCCTGCCCTTTCCCTTCTCTTTTGGCAGATAAACCAGGAAAAGGTTTATCAGCTCTCGTGTTTTCGTTGAAGGGCAGGTACCTCTGTGTGCCCTGTACCATCTATCAGCTGATGCACAATTTTCCAGAACTCTGCATGTAAATTAAAAGGTTTGCTGCTGTGACTTCTTGCTAACATGGTTACAAATGCAACCAGGGATTTTCTATGCCTAGCTGGAGTCACAGAAGAAAGGATGAGGTGGGACCCATCCATCCTCTTGCCTGAAGGCAAGGGTAACCATATCCTAATGTTAGCAAAGAATTACTTAATTTGCTCTTCAAATCTGCCACAAGCTTTATTCCAGCACCTCACTGTCCTTTCATTTATAAACCTTCTCCTTGTGCCTAACAAACTGCCTCAAGCAAGATCCCAACCCATCCCATTCTTTTCCTACCCACAATAAAAAATCATAGAAAACAGCAGTGTTTCATTTTGGAAGTATTTTGAAAAGGAATGTAACCCCTATTAAACTCCGAGGAACTGAAGTAATGTCAGAAAGTGACCTGAATAGCACAACAAATTATACTCGATTTCAAAGCTGTCTAGGGTGTTCCGCACCACAGGCACACAGAAAGAATACGCACATAAATTTGAAGAATTACAGCCCTGTTTACTCGTGTTATATAGCTCACCATCTCTGGTTGGGGAACCTGCTGCCAAGAACAACCCATGCAGCTGAAGCCAAAGGAAAGGTGACAGGAGACGGCCGAGTCCTGCCGAAGCCCGCAGGAGGACATCTTCCACTTTCCTTTGTGGCTGGGAGCAAGCATGGCTCTGCGGATGCAGACAATAACTCGGATACCCTTTTCAGCACCTGCATCCCTTAGATCCTATTTCTCTCGCTGCCTGCGGATGCTGGACCAAAACTGAACCGCAGGAACACGCCACTTTCTAAGCCAGCATTGCTTCTGCTGGGCAGAGGTTGAGCTCGGTATCAAGGTACCAGCCTTAAAAACAGACCTTGGGAGAAGCTGGAAGCAATACCGAAAAATTACTGTTCCTAAAGCTATTATTAACACTCACAGAGCAGATTTTTCAGGTCGTGGGCTCCTGGGTGGGAGGCACACCAATGCAACAGGAGGAAATGGGGTTACCTGAATTCAGCAGGCTTTAGCCTGCCTGTCCCCAGAGCTGTTCCTTATGGACCATGGGAAAACTTTAGGAAAAGGAGCAACTTATTCACAGCTTCTTTGGCACCGGTCAGGAGCCTCCCTTGGGATCACTGAACGTTCATTATTTGGCACAGGAAAGCAGTGTTATTTTTTTTTAATCGGCGTAAACAGGGTTTAAGCCCCCACTTTAAATCCCCATTTGCCCATGGAGGATCCCATCCGCCAGGCAGCAAGAGGAGCCTTGCTGTGGGTCCGGGACCGGCTGTCCCAGGAGCTCCCCTGCCTGGAGGGCAGCGCGATCTCCAGGCTGCTTGCGCTCAGGGAGGCATCATCGGGACAGAAAACCCTCCACCAAAAAAAACTGCAGGAGAGGCTGTGGCTGTGGTGAGCATTGTTTCTGCTGGATTGGGCTTGTTTGTTTCCCTGCTCCTAGAACAAATATTAATAGCTGTATATACTCATCTTTACAAGCGCAACCCCCCAAAGCAGCGTTGGGACCTTGCGTGAACCCGAGCAGTGACTCATGTCTCAACGCTGGAGGAGACAGTCAGTGTTTAACCTACCGTGGCTCCAGATTAGGATTTTAGCAGTGTGCCTCGCAACGATGTGCCACTTAGCGCTTTCCCTCATCCTGCCTGCGTACTACTCTTCTAAGAAATGTGGGAACAGCTTTAGAAGTTACTAGAGCTCCTATTGCCCAGTGAACCCGCCGCCTCCGTACAGCACCTGATGAGAAAGCCTGGCTACTCGTGGCACGGACGGCAGCGGGGACAGAGCTCCCCAGGTAACAGCGGGTCTCGGGCAGCGGGGACAGATGCGACGGGATGACCAAGTCCCACCTGCTCCCTGTTGCTTTCTAAAAGCAGCTGTCCTGCACGTGTGAAAAAAGCTCGCTCTTTCTTTTTCAAATCACTGCTGCGCTTGAGGAGATGAGAGTCATTTCCATCAATGCACAAAGTTTTCCTCAAGCCCTTTTGTTGGGAAGGGTGACTCACTGAAATAGCAATCTGAAATGTTTTCTTGAGGTATTTTTAGACAGCAGTGGTGGTGGTCCAGCTCCAGCGCTGCCCATTAAACTGAATGCAAAAAGCAATGGGATCCAATTTAATGGATTGCTTTCCAGGGCTGCTCCCATAGAGCTCTGCTTCCCCAGCAGCGTGAGCTCTCGCGGCCACGTTTGTTTCTATTGCACCATGTTTAAATGACGGGTTTTGTTCCCTCCTCACATACAAAATAATTGAAGCAAGCATCCAAAAGCCTTTCACCTCCAAATTACTGTAATCCATACTTGATTTGACTGCGTGTACCAGCAATTATTCTGCGCGCAGGAAAATACAAGACAAAAGCAATGCCGAGAAGCATTAAGAATAAGGTACCGAGAAGTGGGGAAGTGCAGAACAGCACAGGTTTGCAGCCTCCTGCCATCTCTGGGAGGAGCCTCCGCTCACTCTGGGGCACCCTGGGGGGCCTTCCCCCCCTGCCAAGCACCCCCTTTCCCCCAGCTGGCACTTGTCAGGGTCCCCAAGCAGCAGCACTGCACTGCCTGCGGCCGAGCGCTCGGAGCCTTGCTCCAGCCCAGAGGGAGGGTTACCCATCTTGAGTTTGGTGAGAGGACAAGCTGGATCTCTCCTGAGTCTGGCAAGGTTAAATTCTTCAGGTGTCAGGAACGTCGGTTTCTTTTGCTAACAAGGGAAAAAGGCAGGGTATGCTTTGGAGAGCTTTTGCTATTTACCTGGAATAAACCTTACACTTCAAAGGGCTGGAGGAAATTCTGGGGAGCACAAGTGAGAAGAAAGACTGCCTTGCTATCTCCTGGCACAGTATAAATATACTCTCTAATACAGCAAGTGCTCCAACCAGAGATTTTTGTTTGTTCACTTCAAAAGTGCCTACTGAGAGATTTGTTCAGGTCTGGAAACCAAACAAAGGAATATCAATGGGAGCACTGCGTCTGGAAACTGCAATAGCTGCTCTTTGGAGATCTCCCTTGTAATTACTGCACCATTTCATCACCGGGCAAACTCTTCTCTCTCCACTCCCTTGCCCTAAGGTCAGGCTAGGGCAAGCCATCAAGTTCAGCAAGGTTGCTTTTTTATCTTTTTTTTTTTAATTTTTATACAGTGCGTGATGTACAGCCCACCCAGCAGTGAAACGCAAGAGCCTTGTCAAAGGCACAGGTCCATTTCATAACACAAATGTGCTAATGAGCTCTGTCTCATGCAAGAACCAGCCTAAAAAGCGAAGAGAAAGAGAAGACTTTGCTGCTTTTCCTACCCGAGGATCTGCCTGGAAGGGCAGGCAGGATTGGGTTCCTTCCTCCTCAGACCTGCCAGGTCCTCGACTCAGAAATGCTTTACAAACCCAGCAGTTCTTTTGTCTCTGCGTATGCGTTTGCAGCCCAGGGCCACCAAAGGCAATGCCAGCAGCAGAGCAGCTATGGTGGCCAGGGCACAGGCTGTGGATGGTCTCCACGCGGCGATGGAGCTCTGTGCCCCAGACCTGCTCCGGAGCCTCGCACCCTCCCGAGGCCCCAGGCACACCATTTATTTACTAACGCAGTCAGGAGAACAGCAACCAAGAGCAAACTGCACAGGATGATCAAGTTGTTTCCAGCTCAAGCTCTTATTCCCTGGGGATCGTTCATCATTCCCTGCCTTCAACCCCTAATTTGAATCAATCATGGAGGAGGGACCTGAGCAAGTCTGGCCCTGAATGGAGGCATAAAAATCCAACGCTCCAGCTAAGATTTATTTCTGTCGGCTCATGTGAGCCACCCTGTCTGGAGAACGGGAGAAGTGCTGAGGCTTGTGAGGAGGGGAGAGCAGAGGAAACACAAACCCCTAGACACCCCCATCCCCAAGGCCTCGTGTGGTTTTGCTCCACTTCACTTGAAAGACGAGAGTTAAAGTCCCGCGGGCTGGCACCAGCCACGGGGCGTTACAGCTTGCCTGGGAGGAGAGGATCCAAAACCGGAGTGCAGGGCAGGAGGTCCCCTGCGGCTCCTCTGCCCTCTCCCGCCTTGCCGCCCCTAGCACAAAGGTGCAGGCCCCGCAGCGAGTGCCTAAATCGGGATGCCCTCTGGGTGATGCCCTTTGGGTGATGCTGCATGGGGACAGTGAGCAGCAGGTACGCCCCGTCCCCCCCGGGCTTGCCCTGGAGGAGAGGGAGCATCCCCCCACCAGCCCCGCGCCGCTCCGGTGCTGCCGCTGCCCCCCATTGCTAGGGAGCGCCCGGGAGGGCGGCAGGGGAAGTTTAACGGAGTCCGCGGTTTAACGAGTACTTCTGCAGGTTGGGTGCCTGCGGGTCAAGGGTGGCAAGCTCCCCCTCAGATCGGGAGGCGGCTGCTTCCCAGGAGCGTCTTGCACAGGGGAGCTGATGGGAGCATCCCCAGAGGGCTGGGAAGAGCTGGGGTGAAAGTCATTTTCTGACACTAATTCCTCTGTAAGCAGTCAGGCGAGAGCTGCAGGAGAGTTGTATGAAATCTTCCCCACGTTACAGGAACCAGATAATCTTTGAGATCTGACAGAGACACCCCTGCTAAAATGAGGCATATCAGCAAGTTGCTTTGAATTGCTCCTTCTCTGCATCTCGAGACCAAGAAGGTAACGCACGCAGGGGTCAGGACGGTCACTGGCATGCACGCCTGTGCAGGCAGGGCAAGTCGGTCCTGCATCAGGTTTAGCCTGAGAGCAAATTGCCTCAATAACCCACGTCAATACAGAAAAAACTAGAGATGATGCCCTGGGTCTTCACTGATACCAGCAAAAAGCAGAGAAATGAAGGAAAATTTTCCCTGGTATATTTTAAATATTTCCTGGTAAATCTCCACCCAGCACTACTTCTTTGGACACAGAAAGCATATATCACGGTATCAGAAGTCTCCTGCTTCCCAGCCACATCTATGCAAGACTGCTTAGAAAGATGCTGTTAGCCAAAGCTGCTTTTAAAGCCGATTCAACCAACCAAAAAAGTTTCAGTGACACCATTGATGTCAATGGTTCGGTTGTTCAATAAGATCACAAAAGGGGGGGGGGGGGCAGGGGGAAGCCAAAAAACCAAACCACAACTAAAAAAAGCCCTGAGCAATATTTGAAAAGTTCAGCCATACTGCCACAACATCTTCAAACACTTTTAATTGTTTTACTGAAAGAACATGCAAGTTAGGTAATTTCATTTCATACGTTTTTAAACACAGAGGTTCAAAATGCCCTGCGTTGTGGCAGATGGCATTTTTCATTTGGTGAAAAATAAATCAGTTCTTTTTTTGCACAGTGTTTATCCCAGTTTAGCCAGTTTGGGGCTTTTCTATGCTCCTGTTGAACCCCACCATCCATCGCGTGCACCCCAAGGACGACAGACCCCAGCCTCCCATAAAGCAGCGTTACAGCCCCTCAGCCCTGGCCTGTAACCACCCTCCTGAGCACCACAACTCACCACGGCCAGCACCCACCAGAGCACCCCACAGCTCCCGGGGTCACGAGTGACCAACTCAGAGCAACGCTTAATAAAAGCAGAGGCAAAATCCGCGGCTGTGGACAGACAACTGCTGGCTAGGAAGCTCAATGTCATAGAAGTTGTCTGTCCTTCTGGCCACCAAAAGAAAAAGCTGGACCTCATTTTCCTACACCAAATCATTTAAAAAAGCCACTGTGCAAGCAGTTTTTAAGAGATGAGGAAGATTATTTGGAAAATAACCTGGCAGAATGCGTAGCCACGTCTGTTAAAATGGTACCTTAGAAAAGCGCGTGGTAAAACGATAGCCATTCAAACGTCAGCAGCAAAGCCCTTGGAATGGCAGCATTTCGGTCTGGGCTAATGCTGCATCAGCACTTTTGAAGAGTTCTGCTCCCATTCCTGCCGGATTTCCAAGAGGCACCGGCCGGAGTCCTCAGCTTCTCCTGGTGTCTGTTTCAGGAAAATCAAACACCAAACGTTCACACCAAAACACCCAACTCCGCTCCTCCCCCAGAGTTTCATCCAAAATTCTCCCTTAGGAAGACAGTATTCAAGAGAGCCACGCTGCCTAAGCATACATTATAGCCTCCATGTGGCCTCCGAGGTGCATCCTCCTGCTCCCCCATACACGGTTATTCAGGCAAGCAGTTTATCTGCCAAGGTCTGGAGCACGTAGGGGTCTGGAAGGGGCACAAGCATTTAAGAAGAGGTTTACTGCCTATCCAGCTTCCCAGCTACCACTGTCCCGCACGGCCACGGTCCCCTCCGTCCCCTCCTCGGCATGAGCTTAGGGCCGAGCCGAGCCACAAGCAGCCAAGCAGGCTGTGCTTCCACCCCACAAAATACGGCACTGGGCCTGGAAACCACTGTCAGGCTTCCTGACAAGAAGTGCAGCAGGAAAATTATATTAATTCATTGCTAGTTAAGGACGCTTATCTTTAGGGGTGGAGCTTTTCAGCTGAAGTATACAAAACCCCACAACACCCACACAGACAGCAGAGATAAAAACCTTTTTCACCAGCTCAGAACAAGAGAGCAAAAATACAAGGACAGAAGCAGAATAGGTCTTTGGAGGAAAAAAGGGAGAAAGAAAAGGGGGGGAGCAGGGGGGAAGCAACAACAATAAAAAACCCCAGGTCAAGACATTTTGTTCATACATTTCAAAGGCTAACTGTTTTGGCCTCCCTATGCCACCTTGCTGCTGACACGAGAGGCCAGGTCCCCCCGGCAGCTCAGGTGAACGCCCCAACATGGGGGGAATGTTCCCAGCCACCGTATGGGAAACAAGGAAAGGACTGAGAACACACCCAGCTCATCCTCAGTTAAGCAAATGATGACAACTGACTCGTTTCATTTGCAGGCAAGAGGAAAATACGACATTTACAGGATGTCCCCAGCACTACCCGCAGACCATGAGGGCAATGCCGGGCGATCCCAAGAGATGGCCAGGGATGGCACACTAAATACTCCTATGCAACCCCCACATAGGTAAAAAACTTGTGGCTGGTCATTAAATTGATCTCAGCTGCCCCCTCTTTTGAGCAGATGTTAGACCAGAGTCCTTCAAAAGTCCCTTTACACCTGTTATTCTATGATTATCTATCTTTGTTATCAACTGTTACAGAAATTTGCATTCCTGCCTCTGCAAACACCTCGCGCTTGACACGTGCTGACTTTATGTCAGCCAGAAGCATTAGAAACGACTGGGAGAAAAGGCACAGGAAAGGGTGCGAAGGAGGCAGACGGAGTGATGCAGACGGAGTCCTACCCTGTTGGACCAGACCACGTCCACCTGCCCACCGCTGCGCTGCGAAAGACAGAGTGTTTTATTCTCGAGCAGGGAACTCCAAAACACGCAGCAGCACCACTTTTCCCGGGATTCTGAGTTAGGCCCAACACCGGAGGTGAATATCGCACCCCTTACTTAGCCCCATGGGCCGCGGGACCGACGCACTGCACAGGATCTGTCTCACAAGCATCTCGAGACCAAAGGAACAGAGATCATGGGAACGGACATTAAAAGCTTCCCCCAGTCCTAAGCTGGGTACCGGGCTGAGAAGGTGTTTGCAGCCAACCCTGCCAAGTCCCGACGGAGTGCCACAGCCCCCACGCAGTGCCCTGAGCCTGCTGCTCGCTTTGCGGTGCTGCCCGCTTCGCCCTGCCGTGCCCCTTCGGGGGAGCTGAATTCTGGGAAGGGACAACCTGCCCACTCTGCCTGGCACGTGCGGCCTCTGGGCACCTTGCGGGGGGTCCGAGAGAAGTGATGCACAGAGGTAGGCAAATCCTCATTAGTGACACTTATCTCCAGCAGTGAGCTGGGCAAAACTATGTAAAAGCAAGTAGTGGCATAGCCAAGAGATGCGCGGTGACAGCTGCCGACCCAGGCGTGCTGCTAAGAGCATGGCCATGGCTTTGCTGCACAAGCCTGATCCTGACAATTCCTCTTTGCACCATGCTCTCGCTGGCTCCTGCATCTCCGGCCGCAGCCTGCGGTGGAGCCGAAAGCTGGGAGCGAAGGCAAATGAACCTGCCCTGGAGCCAGGCAGCTCCGCGGGACGGCTGCTGTAGCCCGGCTCCAGAACCGATCTCTCCAGAAACCAGGGATGTCCCTGACGTACACCTTCAGCGTCCCCTTTCAGCCTTCACATTGTTTAAATGCCTTCTGCAATATTAAAGAGGGCATCATCTGGAATGAATGAAGCAAGGAGAAGCCGTGGCAGGCAATGCAGACGCGGTTCTGTTTGACCCAAGTGCCGCAGTCCCAGCGTGCTTCCCCAGACACCTCAGCCTGCCGTCCCGGCTCTGAAATCCCTCAGGACACCACTGGGCTGGAGTGGCATGCCCCGTGCAGGCGACCTGCGCTGGGGATGAGCCGATGGCACCCTGCACTGTGAGCTTGTCGACATTAACGTAACTTGTTCATTTACCCCAGTGACAAGCCGCAGTGCCTCCCTCGCCCCGAGGGGCTCTTGCCAGCCCCCAGCCACGCTGCCTGCTGTGCCAGGCGGCTCCTCCCATAAGAGGACAGAGATGCGCTGCCACGTGAGCGGGCATCTTGCCACGCTTCCCCTTCGGGGGCTGCCCCAGAGCCTCAAAACTTAAAACCCACCTGATTTCCAGCCTAAACGCTTTGTGGTCAGGTTGTATTCATTTGCTCTGGTGTTGCCGGTCACCTGAAATAGCTCCATCCTTCCATGAGGTTCTCCCTCGCTGCTGCATTTACATATTTTTATTCCGGAAGCATCCCGTGCAACTGCTGTTCGCAGGCAAGGAGGCACAGCGGAGATTCATGGAGGCCACACAGGAAGATCCACCTTTCTCCATCCTAAATAATTTCTCTGAGGTTGACTCTATTTCTTTCCCAAAGACGCGTTCAAATAGCATCCAACTCAATAAACCCGGCCAGGAACGCTGGAGCGGGATAGCGAGTTCCTGTGGCAGTGGGCGACGCCGACAGCTCCTTGCCGCAGCCCTGCATCCCCTACTTCATCCGCACACCCGGCAGCACCGGACCACCCTCGAGAGCGAGCCGGGCACATCTCTGCTCCTGCCGGTGCTGGGGCAGGGGAGCAGCCGGCTACGCTCTCAGCTGTTGAGTGAGAATTAGGCTCAGTGCTCATCAGCTTGCCTCAACCAACTCGGGTCCAGAGTCTCTCCTCCCTACATAACTCTCCTTGCACAGAAGTTTGCTAGGACTTTCTGTAAATCCCTTTAAAAGACTTCAGCTTTGAGCTGCTCATGCCAGCATCCCTCCCTACGCCGCTGCCAAAGCAGAGTTGCTTTCACTCTGCCAACCTTCCTCACTGCCACAGGGAAAGCCCTTCACAGGCTCCCAGGGCATCAGCCAGGAGGACAGCCCTCCGCTGCTGCGAGCCGCGCGCGCTCCAGACCCTGTTCCGAGCGGCTCCAACGCCTCCGAGCGCCCCAGTCCTTTGGGAAGGTGCAGCGTGCCGGGCAGGCGGAACCAGGCAGGTTCCTGCCTGGGCGGCGGAGCGAGGGCACCGTGTCCAGGGACGGGCGCCGGCAGGCAGGGAAGCACAGCGCGGGCACCGACGGAAGGAGCTGTGCCACCGCGTACCCAGGGCTTGTCTGCCGAAGGCAAACTGCAGGAAAGCAGAATGCCCGTCTGTTGTAAGGAATTGGACAGTTTCCCCTACAAGATGTTGGGAACAAGCAGTTGTCACAGAACTTGTGTGTTTCACATTCTGTTTTTTACTGAAATACAGCAGTCTGGAAGGGGAAAGTCATCTGTCATCAGAATGGGAAGTGCATTCTGCAAGTGCAAAAAAGCATTTTTGTTTAACTCTCAGCTGAGGCAGGATTTCTGCAAGCCAAATGTCCCCAAGTAACAACTCCCACGCAGCTGAGAGCCATCGCCGATGGAAGCAGCTTTGACAGAAATTGCCACCAGATCTATATTCCCAGCAGAGAAGATGCAAAAAACCCCAACAACCTCTCTGGAGGAACGAGAGAGCAGGAGGCCAGTTTTAAAGGAAGGATTAGAAGAAATCAGCTTATTGAGCCTGGCAGACAAAGACTGGAGAGGAGCAGTGCTGGCGAGGGAGGAGGGGACGAGGCCGCTCCAGGGGCTCTGGCTCCTCTCGGCCGGTTCAATTGCATGCCCCGAAGCACGCCAGAGTTTTTCTCTGCACCACTCTCCAGCCTTGAAAAACTTCATTTCAGCATGATATTAAAGTGTGCTTTAAAACGGACTAAAAGCCACACTGGTTTATGGGAAAACTACATGGAGGTGGATTTTAGTGAAGGGCGGTAAGTGATTTTGAGACCGAAACCTGTCGTCATGCAGCCGCTAATACGGAATAGAGAGCTACAGCCAATGGTTCAAACAGGGATCCGCCAAGAACTGCAATCTCTATAAATCAGACCATTTTTAATTCATTACTCGCGCTGCCCTCTAAGATTGGAAACTGCCAGCTCATCCATTTAGCCTTAATTTTGACACTCGCAAATTTTTCTTTTTGAGCACTTACATCAATAGTCATAAGTTATTTCACTTTTAATCCATTAGTGCTTACACATCAAATTAAAATCCTTCCAAATACCTTTGGCCTATCGTAGTAGCATCATTTCTTTATGCTATTCCATCCTTAAAATTCTGCTTTTTAAAGCAATGTAGCCCTTCAATTCAGCATCTGAATGGAGACGTTTGCAAGATACCTACTGATTAGGATTTTTTACTGTTAAAATGATTGTCTCTTCTACAAGTCAATGAAAACTAGCAGTACATTTTCATAGGACCCCTAACATAATTTCTGGTTACCAAGGAGATTTCCTTGGGGAATTTTCTATTGAGAAAATAAAAATAATTTTTAAAGAAAAATAAGACCTGTAGTAAATTGCTCAAGTACAAGTGTGAACTTCAATACATAATAATTTGCAGCCGCTCCATTGTTTGCCAGCACTTTAAACAGAAGTTATGGAAAATATTTGTATTCAGATTTGTATTGTGTTGATACCTGCTGGGCATTTCAAGCAGGAAAACTCAATGTGCCTTTCCGGCAGGCCTGGCTGTTACACGTGAACGCGACGGGGTGCTCGCAGACACCCTACCAGGAAGCGTTTGCTGTAAGTTTATGAGCGTGTTCGCTGTAAATGCACAACCGCTTGTTAGAGCACAGCTACGCTGGAGGTGTGGAGAGACTGCCAAAAAATATGTTGAACCGTAAATAACCAAACCCACAGACTAATGAGGTTTCTTTGCTTGAGGGCTGTAATGCTCATCCTTACTTGGCGTATTTATTATTTCCATTGCACCCAAAGGCTTCCCCGGCGTTTTACCGAAGGCGATGACTTTTGCAGGATGGGAGGCGAGAAGACCACTGCAGCGCAAGGAGCACACAGAGCCTGGCTCTGGTGCGGGGCCCCGGCTCTGGGGGTGTTGGAAAGCTCGAGCGGCACCCCCGAGGCGTTACTGCAGGTCAGCCGATGCCGAGGCAGACCCCAAACCACCCGCCCCACAGGTTCTGCCACAGCTCTTTAGCCGGAGGGCAGCCAGCACGCGCCTGGAGAGGAGACGCTGCAGGGTCTCTGAAAAAGGGGCTGGTTTACATACAGCTAGTAAAAACTGCCTACAGCCCTCTTTGCCAGTCATCTTCTGGCCGTAGCCATGAATCACACAGTCGGCACTGGCAAAGCTCCCGCTCCATCAATCGAGGCAGGAAAACAGAGCAGCAGCAGTAAGGAAGTCTGAATCTGTAGGAAAGGGGCTATTTGAGCAGCAACCTGCTCAACGCTCATGAACTTCATCCCTCAACATTTACAAATGCCTGAGAAAACCCACAACCATACCTCTTCACTAAATAAGATCATTTGCAGTATTAGGAAAGAGTAAGAAACATTCCTCTGACTTAAACCTCGGTCTGTTCCACAGAGAGATGACAAGACCTCACCAGGGCACGGGAAACAAGTCAAGCCCAAACCGCGCCGGGCAGGGGAGCAGAGGGGGTATTAAAGGACAGAGACCGCCTTTCTGAGCCTCCCCTGAAAAGCACCAGCATTTACTTTTCTTTGTTTTCTACTTTTAAAATGATTATTCTGGTTTTGTTTGGCCTCTGCCAGCCTACCTTTCAGGATGCAAAGAGGCTGCTGGACCTTCTTCAGGCCACTGCGGTCTCAGGAACAAGCTGCAGAGCAGACGGCGAGGTTTCAGATGAGCCGGAGCAAGCAGGAGGGGGCAGTTAAACGAGATGAGCCTGAGACTGGTTTCCTCAGCACCAGGCCAGCAGGCACGCTGTGGCCTTCTCGGTTGCATTTGCTTTCTTGCATTTGCTTTCTGCAACCTATTAAGCACAGATTTGACAGCTGGCTGCAGGGCTGTGCTCCCAGGTAGGGACGCTCCTACGGGGACCAGGCACCAGAGGAGGGGCAATTCCCTCTTCCCTTCTTTCCCAAAAGACACCACTTGTACCTGGAGGTGAAAAACCACCTGCTGCAACAAGGATGGGACTTCATGCCAGCTAAATTGTATGCAGGGGCCAGATTTAAAATGGTGTAAATTCTAAAAGGCAAGATTAAATGAAACCCTTCACCATGAGATGGCTACTCACAGCTTACTTTTATGTACCAGCTGTGGTCTGCCAAATCTTTACTTGTATTTCAGTATTTTGAAAAGCCAAGTCAGTGCAATTGTGAACCCCTCCTGCCTTGGTATGAATGATCTTTTACTAAGGAAGTAGTTATAAGCAAAAAGCTACAAGGGGAAAGCTAAAAAAACCCCCACCCTATCCACAGTTGTCCCATCCTCTGCAGCAATGTAAACATGGTGAGCATTTGGATTAAGGACAGCAAACATCAAGGAGTTAGCCTTATTACTAGGTAATGGCAGCTGTGCCATCAGCATCTTCTCAAGGGTGGCCAACAACAGATGGCAAGGGAAAGGAACAAGACCGAGGCATGCCTGGCAAATGGCCTGTCCCACCACAGCCTGTCCCAGCCATAAGTCCTTAGTGATTTCCCGAGCTGGAAGTTGTCTCTGAACCCAGTGCAAAGCAGCCACCAAGGGTTTTAGGCCACGAATTTTTTTAATCATTTTTTTTTAAAGCAGTTTTTGTTTCTGGCTCCCCTAAAATGCCTAAACCTGGAATTTAGGATTTGTCTGAGTGAGAGCTGGGATCTCCTTTTGTGCATCATAAAGAGCTGGAGAAAGGTCTGAGCAGCTCCGCAGCTTTGGGCAGCCAATGCCTCCGGTAGGACAGCACGTGTCCTCCTGCTCTTAGACCTCAGACACCAACACACCACAGACCTGCCCAAGCCAAAGGCACGCAGCGATATTTAGGTATTCTGCAGCAGTTCTGGTTTTGCAGGAGGCACCACGGCAAGGAAACAGCCACTGTGGCAAACGCTTTGTAACAGGTACCACCACCTCCGAAAGAAGGCAAAGACCCAACCACCTATAGCAATCTTTCTGCCTGGCTAGAGTTTCCTTGGCTTGAATGCTCACAGCGTGCCGCTTCTTGCCTTTTGCTGTCAGCCTGCGGCTTCCGAGGGCTGTCCTGTCCCCCAGGACCCTGATGCTCCGTACCAGCTACGCTGCTGCATCCCAAGGACAGAGCAACAATGTGCAATGCGCAACAGCCGCTTGCCTAGCACCGGTTGTTTATTAAACTCTTCTCTGTTTTTTTAAAAAGTTTACAAAGTGGATGTTTTTCACATGATAAATGACTGGCAGCTGACCTTTTCCATTAATAACTTAATTCATGTGGAAAGACTGGACTGCCCAATGTGGCGTGACGTAGAGGTCGAACAATAATCCACACTATACACAGACGGCCATGGAAACAGGCAACATACAACACTGTTGAGCAAGACTCTGAACATGAGCATGCTTGGGTAATTTTCAGAATTGAAGCATAAGTTTAAGGAAAAACCCTGATTTATTTTTGAAGCAGAGCATATGTACCAACAGCGAATGTTCTGCCTTAGCCTGCCCACAGGAATCCTTTGCCCAGCGGCTGCCTGCAAACTTCTTACTGCTGATACAAGACAGGAGCAACCGCATCCAGCAGCCTTGCTCGGGCCATTTCAACATCCAGCTGCGTGGGTTTGTCATGTCTTGCTTCTCTTTCCCATTTTCCCTCCTTTTCCGAAGTACTAGGGGACAGTTTCCAGGTCTCCTGTGAACCCTTCAAGGGTTTGCATGGGAAACTGCTGAAAGCAAACAAACAGAAATGTTGCTCTCGATAGAGGCAAAACCAGGATTCTTTCAGCTGACAGAAAGAAAAGTATCTTATTGTCACAGCATGCAAATTAGTGCTGAATTGTTATTTAACATTCCTAAAGTGTTCAGTTTCCACACTTTTTAAGGCTGTTGAAAAGATGGGACTGATCAAGATTTTCTTTTTTCAGCACACCCCCCAGAAGCAGTGGGGAAACCCCACGCGTTGCATTTCAGCAGCACGGCAGCGAGGCCAGCAGTTGCTGAGTGGCGGTGTATTTTTGCTTCATTTTCTGAGGTTATCTTCTCCTTCCCAATACACCTATGTGCATCCAACTCTAAACCAGAAAGGTGCACTGATGAGCGTACTTGCTGTGGAGCATGAAGCCTGAGGGAGCAGGAACCCATCGGATCCCAGATGCTGTATTACACAACAACCTGATTTTGACCACAGTCCAGTTAACGAACAGCGCCATTTCATACACGTCTGAGGCTGCTCTCCACGAGCCCAGGGAAAACAGAAATGTGAGCTTGAATGTTTCTGTGATTCCTCTTGAAGGTCCATCCTGAACAAATTATCTTCTTCCCAGATATCTACTCAACACCTTATGCAAATTCATTCAAATTAATGTCATAAAGGTGATATGACCCCCTGTAAAACAGAAATCACCCCCATCTCTGACCACTGAGGAGGTTTGTGGATTTAAAAAGAAATAAAGAAAAAAATCCCAGCAGCTTTCTGAGCAGTGTGTGATACTGGGTTGTATAAATCACACACCAGACTGAACTGCATGCATAGGAATATGAAAGAAGGGTTTGATTAACAGCTCGGTGGAGTTAAGATCTAACTGCACAGCCAACTGAGGGATTAATTATCCAGATGAGAGAAATACTGCTCTCTTAGTACCTATTCCCATATGGGCACATGGGTATGCTTGGCAGTTCAAAATCAGGACTATTTTTAAAAAGGGCGAGGGGGTTGAAGGGACTGGGGAGCATCCGCACGTGGCGCGGCAGGGCTCCGGCTGCGGTCTGCAGCACAGCGGGCAGGCGCAGGGACCACCGTAGGAAGCTGTGGTTCTGATCCCTCTCCAACTTTCATGATGTTTTCCACTTCAGTTCCTGGAGATTATGTGTTATTTGGGTATTGCAATGTCTGGGGCTGCTCCGGCGTGACCTTCCTGTTCAGGAACGGCAGGAAGAGACACAGCCGTCCCCCCCAGCTCCGGAGAGCACAAGGCAGGGCTGAGTTAAGTCACCACTGCATCATAAGACCAAAATTTTACGTCTCCTGGGCCGAGCTGAAGACAGCAGCGGCAGGGCCAGGCTCACAGACACCCCTCAGGCAGGGGGAAGAGGTTTTCACCCACTCCCAGGTTCTGGCTGTGGCAGCCCAGTGTAAGGCGACGCAGCTGCGTGCAAGACTCCTGCTCAGTTTTGTTTTCTTTCTGCGGAGGAGCTGTTGCTGCCCGATAATGAAGTGCCAGATACCAGCACAGACCCCTAATTACAGCAGGGCAGGTAAATGGGCAGGGGGCCTGAGAATCCAGAGCTGGTGGGGCTGATTTGTACTGGTGAATGCAGTCCGGCTGCAGACCCCTGGTCACGGGGAGCAGCCGAGTCCTGTCCATCCAGCCACACTTCACAGAGCCTGACTGAACCTTTAGGAGGGGCATGCTGGAGGTGACAGGGATGTCAGGCAGTTGACAGCTGTCTGTACACGCAGAGATGTTTGGGAACCTTTCTCGGAGGCCATGGAGAAGAGCAAGAGGAAAACCTTCAGAGGAAACCGCTCCCCTGCCATCACTTTATGTACGACTGACCGAACAGGAGATGCCACGCGCCGGCGTCAGCCTGTAGCCATTCTGCAGTCAAGAAAAAGCCAGGAGGTCTTACAGGAGAGGAAGAGGAAAAAGCTGGACATGTTACCTGCCAAAACATAAGTGTTACAAAATGCTTAAAGAAACTAAAGCAAGAGCAAAGTAATTTTTGCCAGCAAGAAAAGCCCAAGTCATTCTGCACAGTACCCAAGGAACATCCTCTTCACCCACAGATGACATGGGGACAAGAAGCAAACTGCTGCTTGAAAGTGCCTTGCTCCCTTTCAAACGGACGGATCAGCAATACACCTCCTCGTGCTAACTAACAGAGCCCGTGAACGCATGAACCTCCATCAAATTAGTCTTGGGTGATGATGCCAGTTGGGTTTTAAGGAGACCACACAGACTCTGGCCAGCCTGGACCTTCCCAGCTCTCGGTGGTGGCCATGCCTGAGCATTGTCAGGGGCCGCAACTTTCCAATGGTCACCCAGCTGGTGAGGTGGGGTGAAGCCAGCTTAATTAAAAGCCCCATCAAACTCACAAGATGCCGAACTCACCTATTTTCTTACGCACCAGTATGAACACACCTACACTAACGAGCGTGAACAGTTTGAGTCAGAACAATACCAGATACAGGAGGCGAGATTTCCTTTAAAAAGGAAAGGGGTGTCTGTTCATTTCGAAACATCATTTTTAGATACCCAAAGAACAAAAATATAGAGCACCCAAGGATTTCCAATATTTTTGAAAGCAGCAGCACTGGAACATCCCTGGGGCTGGAGTATAAACAATCTGAAATGTATTCCCAGAAGTTACTGAATTGCTCTGATGAACAGGAGTTTGTTTACTGCCAGTTTTTATGAGTTTTTGACATGAATCATCTGGCAGAACTGAAGCAAAATAAGGGAACCGATGAGTAGAAATACACAAACATCATTAGCAAAAATTAAAGAAAAAGGAAACTAGTCTACTTTCATCAACTTCAGGGAGCTAACAAATTTTTTAAAAAGCTCAAAATACAGATCTCTCCTTTTCTGCCAAGGTCACGCCATCTGCTTTCAGGGGGGTGTGCTAGGAGCAGACTACCCTGAGGCTTGCTCTCTAGTCAACAGAGGTGAGTACACCCAGTAATCTCCACTGACTGTGAAAAGCAGGGAGGAGCAAGTTTAATATCTAAAATTACGATTATGGATGCTCTTCAAATTTCAGGTTTAAATTACTTTTTAAGTGGCCAGGTTTAGACGTTCTGTTTTGAGGGAAAGGCTCAGATCTATACAAGTCATTATTTATGAGTCTGAGGAGATACCTTGAAATATGATATACGTACAGATACATTTCTGCCCCCTTCCCCTAGGGATACACAGTCCTGAGGCTCCCTCCCCGGACCCCTGGAAGTGAAGTTTTGAGCCAGTGTCAGCAAAGCCCTTCCCCTCCCCTCTGCATCATGTTCTTCAAAACTTCCTACTGCTTGCAAATGCAGAAAGGAAAAAAAAAATCCCAAACCCCGCTAAGCAGCTTAAAGAAAGGCTGTGCGCTGCCTGAAACTCTAAAATCAAAAGCTGTAATCTTCTGCAGCAAGTTACTCCAGAGCAAACTGCGGAGAGCCCTGCAGATGGAGGAGGTGGACGGCTGCCCAGAATTAGCAGGACTATCACAGGTTCACCTTCTGGCGCTTCCCGGGCAACTCTCCACAGGCTCCAGGTGCTGCTTCAGCGAAGAGGGGCAGAGCCACACCTGGGGCTTCCCGAGCCACAGCTGCTCCTGCGCGGCGGGGCCGTCCTTGTCACGGGGGGCATTCCTTCCGCCCTTTGATCCAGAGGGCACCTTTGTTCTGACCTTCCCTGTTACTGTTTCTCAGGTTTCATCAGCTATTCATGAAGCAAAGAGAGGGAGACAACTTTTAATGAAACAAAAATCTCATTGCAGAAGATATTTTTTTTTAAATTATAAATTTTAGCATTTGGCAACTCGGACTTACAATGCATACATCAATAAAATAGAAAAAATACCTGACATTTTCCAGTATTTGGAGAAGACAGTGAACTATCCTAAACACCATCATCCCCGAGTATGAAAAGGGTGCGTATTCAGAGGACTACCTCCCACTTTTCAGAGCTGCTTCTCCATCCAACACAATCTGCCAGTACGGCAAAGCAGAAATACAAGGACCAAAAGGGGGGAGCTGAATTCTGCCAAACTCTCATTCTGTTTTGCTTTTTTTAGAGGCAGCTTTATAATTTCAAAGTTTTCAGTCAACCTCCACGTCCCAAGATCAGCAATTCAGCACACAAGACCTTCAACAAGAACAAATGTAATTTCTCCAGAGAGAGATGCGTGTTCCATAGCATCACCTAGAGTTTAGAACAACCATTTCAGGTCAGACCGGAGAAAATCCTTCTGCTAGCGCTGCCTGGCCGCCCCGCAGCAGAGACGCTTTCTTTCCACACTAACGAGAGGCAAGGCATGCCGCACCTCGCTGCCGCTGCCGCCTCTCCCCCCTTTTCTCGGGGGAGCAGGCTGCAGCAAACTGCGGGGCACCGGGGACCAACAGCCTCTCAGTGACCGTGGGCACTTCACTGGGGCCCTTCATCAGCTTGGCCAGTTTCTGTGATCTGTGGTATTTCTCAACTGCTTCCACCACAATTCCCCTAAATAAAGCACACTAGTCATAAATCATTTCGGGGCCAGCAGATGCCTTCAGGGTGAAGTCTTCACAGAAGCAGATGAGCTGCTGCAGCGTTAAGGAAGGTGTGGAAGATGCGCAGAGCCGCAGAAGGGACCTGCGGGAGGGTAGGAGCCTGGGGCCCAGCCGCGGAGCCCGGGGAGGACGCCCAGCCGCGCCGAGCCCCGTCCCACTCCCGTGCACCCACCCAGGCGGCTGCCACCGGCTGCTGGGGGACAAGGCCCTGGGCAGTGACTTCTCCTCACACGTAGCTGCTCTTACCCGGCTACTGCGCAGGCTAAACACAGTTCATTGCAGCCGTGCGGAGCAAGGGGCGCGTACAGCGAGCGCAGCCAACCCGGGACGGGCGGCATCGTAACCCGTGCGTCCTACACGCAGGTTACTCTCCTGCCAAGGAGCCCACGGACACAGCTCGTGGGGGATAGAGGTAATTGAGGGAGCTGGAGCACTCACAGGAGGGGAAACAAGAGTTACAGAGCATTATTTCGACCTTAGTTAACAGAACTCCCAGGGTGTCTGTGCATTTGGTTCTTATTTATATACATGCTGTTGGGATCGTGCAGGTGCTGAAATCAGAATCGGGATTTCATTGATCTTCACAGTACAAAAGCATTTCAGAGGAAAAAAAGGCACATTACCTAGCTGCATGCTTCAGAGAACAGAAAGCACAGCTCCTGGGTTTCAAAAAGTAGATTTGTATGCATTTAAATAACTATACTAGAGGCACTGTATATTCAAGATGGAAATTTATTACTGACTCTCAACATAGCAGTCAGCAATTACAAAGTACCTCCCAACATAAGGGTGCCACCCGGCCAAACCTGCTGCAACACACCTGCAAACAGCTATGTATATTTAAATTTATTTCCCTTTGCCATCTGTGCCTTTTCCTGCAGCAGCCAGAATCCTAGCAGGGACCCTTTCCCACGGGTAGGGGTGCAGAAAGTAGTTTCTGCTCTGTGTACCTCTTAGCTCTGTAACTCTTAACATAGTTGTTTCTGTAAATCATGTGATTACAGAATGGCATGACACCCCCTCTTCTCTAAACAAGAGTTTCCTCTTTTTTATTACTCAATGAAAAGAAAAGCCTATAACATATGGCAGGAGTAATCCAAACTGACCTACATTTTTCTTTGAGAAGGTTGTGAGCTAACCTAAGATGACAAGCCCTGGATTTCCCAAATTTGGGAAGAGGTTGTGTATTCGGACTGTGAAATTTGCACTGTGGGATACAGAATGCACCTTCATAATGCATATTTGTTCATATGACAACAGGTGGAAACAGCTCAATATATGATGGCATGCTACATTACCATTTCAAATACACCTATACTGACCATTTTCCAATAGCCATATTCTCGGACCCCGAAGAAAAATGGCACAAGTAGTTTTGATGAGGGAAGGAGTTTACTGGAAAAGCTGTATTAACTCCTATTTCATCTGGAACAGGATTTAGGCTTTACTTTACTTTTGAGATTACACCCGATTAAAGGTAAGCTTAATAAAGGAACAGTTTTATCCATCTAAAACTTGAATACTGAAATAAATGAGGATTTGTGCGTACGTACATACATGCGCAGTCTCCAGTCTGTGCACATACCAGTCTATGAACGAAAGTTCAGATGTAAAGGATGTGATTAAATTTGCATTTCTTTCTACTCAAAGAGAGACTCATCTGTATTACATAGGCAATAAAGGAATTACACTTCTCAATTTTTTTCCTTTCTTTGCTTTCAAAGTGCTTAAGTAATCTAAAAGGATTTAAAAAAAAAATACTCGGTTACAGAAGACAGTTGCATGTGAGCTGAAAAAAGTGAAGGTTGGTTAAGGTTTGGTATTATAACGAATCAAACTTCAGACACAATTCTGGTTCAATGAAACACGTCTTGAACGCTGCCTATACAGTGACAGTGCTGCACACTCATCGTCTCATCTGCAGAAGTATTGTGGGCCTCTCGTGGCCGCAGCCCCATGCGTGCTGCTGGCACACCTGTACAGACACTGGCTGAGCTTCTTACCTGTGGTCTGAAACTTGTTCTTTCGGAGGCATTTTGGAGGGACGCCAATGTTCAGCGCGTGGCCCTGGGGCCAGCGCTGCCCCATGCACCGGTACCCACCTTCTGGGACGTGACGCAGGACCAGCCGGCAGCAGGCAGCTGACTACGTCCGCGCAGGGAATTAAATGTTCGTGTCTGTAACACAGGCCCAGTCGTCCCAGGCGTGGAGCTGTGGCAGGCTGCCTGTAGGCAAAGTTACGTATGCACGTGTCTAGAGTCAGCACCCTGCAAACCTTTAAGACCCTCTGAACTACAGGCATAGCGGGAGTGATTAAGCCTGAAAACTCGCTAGGGAAATAATTTCAGACATAAAGCAGCAAGCGCTGATCCTTGTCACCTCAAGCTACAGCAGCCTAGAATAACACCATGTCATGAACCAAAAGCCTCAAACGAGTCCGCTGCTCAGAGAAGCCGCTCGCTCCTTCCCAGCGGCCCAACCCCGTGCCCTGCTGCTTTCGGGATCAGCGGCTGGTCTGGTACAACCGCTGAATTGCTGGCGCGTGACAGGAGACAGAGACGTCCCGAGACATCTCAAGCGTTGACAGACTGTTCTCATGGCACCGCACAAAAAGGCAGAAGGCAACTTTCCACTTCTCCCACCGCAACATCGATACTGCACCTTGCCGAGGGGCTGCTGAGGAGCAAACCCACTTGTACTGATGGGGAGATGCACCACAGAGAGACACCAACAGCCACTTGGAAAAAGGTCAGGATTTACACTGGTCTGACGACTCCCCTGCCAAATTTTAGCCTGACACAATTTAATAGTACACAACAGACCCAAAGCCCTGGAAATGGAGTGCTGCAGCAGCCTGACAGCACTTGGAGAGGGGGTTTTGCAGAGGCAGAGATGTCACATCACTTCCATAATCAATTTGTCTTTTGTAAAAATACCCAGACTGGCACACACAGTCCTGACTTAAAAAAAAACAGCAATGCTAATAATTCCCTGGGGTTTTGAGGCAGTTTGTTTTCCCTGCGGTCAGACTCCCTCGTGCCAGACCCCTTCACAGGCGCTGGGTTTCCCAGGCCCAGAAGCGTGCCCAACGCTTTCTCTGGGATGGGTGTGGATGGGGATTGCTGCTGCAGGGATGGCCGGTGTGGTTGTGGTAAAGAAGAGCCCGCCAGGACATGAGCCGAGCCCCCGGGGTTTTGAGGTTTCCCTTTCCAAAGAGAGGTCACGAAGACCAAATACCCTTGAAACCCTTCCAACTTGGCTTCTGAGTCATGCTGCCAAACTCAGCACCCCGGCTTCGAGGGCGAGAAGCGGAACGGGCAGGTTTCGGCTTTGTTCCTCGCCTCTCTGAAGCGCTCTCGTCCCACCCCCGAGCCGTGCAGCAGCGCAAGGGGAGCACCTGGCCGGCGGGACAGCACCAGGAAAAGCCCCGGCGCCGAGGCGAGGCCTCAGCCGCCTGCCTGCGGGGTGCAAATGGCGCGGGATGGGGGCTTTCCCTCCAGCGACACTTTCCTCAAGTCTTGAGGTAGAAAGCGTATAGACAGAGACGCACAGAAGCCTGAGTGTGTTTTACCAATACATTATTAACTTAAATGGGGTAATAAATGTAGAACAGTAATACCTGACCTTGTCTGCACAGAAATGCTCTCATTTCACACTTAAACAAGTCAAAAAAACGTTGGAGAGAAACAAAAGGAGGGATTAAATGTTCTCCTGTAATGCTCCTATATTGTGTTTGCTTAGATAGCTGGATTAAGAAAGGATTTTATTACATGCATGAGAAATTTAATACAAAATTAAATTAATACAACTATTTGTATTACTGAAACGGGACAAAATGGAGCAAGAACAGCATGTTTTAAGAGGTACAAGGGTAATGTATTTCTTCGACTATAGAAGTTTATATTAGTAATGAAGGTAAAAAGAAACAGTATTAGTTCCCTTTTAAATGGAATTCACAATTTTCTGCTTTCAGAACAGCTATGAGAAAGAACAAACAAACAAAAAATAAATCTATTTCCTACCCACAGCCTATGGCAACTTAAACGTCCAAGCTTGCAACAATTATATTGGGACTCCAAAAACATTATGCAAACCAGAAAATAAGCTAGTTTCTTTCTGCACAGCTATAAACTAAAAACCCCTAGCTTTATACGAAGGCATTTAGATAAAGCACATTCCTAATGAAAAGAAGAAAAAAAAAGTATAATTGGATGATGTGGTATTATGGTATTATTCTGAACAGTGATGCAAAGCTGCACAAAGATAAAACAGCTGTCAGATAATCTTCATGATTAATACCAAAAAGCTTTGCATTCAGCTCTATCGCTCTTACAAGATACTAAACGACAAACTAGAAGTCACAAACAAAAGAGCCAGAACACTTTCAGAGGACAAGCAATGCAGTTTTGTCTTCCTACCGTCCTTTCAGAGAAAAAGAAATAAGGGTTTCGCTGCAGTTTAACCTTTGACTTCAACAGTTACTTTGAAAACAGAAACGTTTAAAACTAAAGACGTTTATTTCTAAAAGCCACTTAGTGTGTGTTTGCTTTGACTCAAGAAGGATTAAACAGACGACGTGTTGGACTCCTGGCTCCAAAAGCTATGCAAATCCAGCTACGGGTATAAATGGGATCAGTGCAGTGGCTGAAGTCCTGCTCCCGCGGGAAGCGGCCCCTCGCTACCCAGCCCACCCAAAGCATCGCCTCAGCACCCAGCCCCAGCACAGAGCCCACAGGAGAGCTCCGGGCCCCTCGCCAGCACGAGGAGCCGCTCTGCTGGCCACCAACCTCGCGTGCTGACGAGCCCCCAGCAGCTCCGCGCGGAGGAGCACGGGCAAAAGTAAATGCAGCTACGACGCGAGTTGTGGTAGAAGTCTCCTTCATCAGCAGTTCCGAGTTATTACAGAAAAAAAGCTCCAAAGTGCAGAAAAGTGTCTGACACTGTACAAAACCGTTGTTTCAAAGGCTGATGAAGTGGCTCTGCCACTTCCTAAGCGGGAGCTGTCACCATCCCAGCTACCAAGGTTTTGGGTGGCTGTGGGGTGATGCCTCCACTGCGCCCACCCCCGGGAGCACCTCCCCTCCCTCTGAGGGGGCCCAGCAGCAGATGAACCATAGCTTCCAGCAGCTCCATCATCTGCTTCCTCGGAAATGACTCCCCAAAGCAGGGGATCAGCAACAGCAATCCAACACTGCTCCAGACTCGCTTCTGTACATCACTGAAGCATTTGCGTTTAAAGAAAATCCTTTAAGAAATATTGCTGGGGGAGATATTAACACAGAAGGAAATCCACCAGGTTTTTTTGTTGTTTTAGAATTTCCTCTACGTTCAACCTTTGATTTTCCACTTAGGCTGAAACTCTGCATGCGGCGAGCTGCGAGCCCTCTGGTTGCAGCTGAGCTCCTCGCAGCTGAAGGACTCGCCCTTACCAAGTCAATCAGCTGGCAGCCGGGACGCTGGATTGAATTGCGGGGATGCTTCTAGTTCAGCTCCTATAGGCAGGACGTCTATACTGGGGTTTGGTGTGTTGCACGGGAGCTGTAGGCGAGCAGTAAGAGACTGAGGGACACACGAGCACAGTGCCTTGTGTCTGGGACAGAACTGGATTCACCTGTGGCTTTGCTGGGGTGGCTGTAACACCTACAGAGGAGCCCACGGAGGGTTACATGACCTTCACTAGAGCAGCTTCAGCTGTCGTGGCATTTGACTTTGCAGCCTTAGTTTTTCCTTGGGTGTTTTCTTTTTAGTACGTAATACATTAATTGAAAAATTAATTCCATTTCAACTAAAAATTGATTTTTATGTGAAGTAGCTTCCTGATTTCCTAGAGGTTTTCAGGAGAGAAGCAGCTAGCTCCAAGTCCCATTGCTGGGGAGCTGCTCCTGCGGAGAACTCTGCGATTTACCCACCGCTGGAGCAATTCCAGCACGTTCCCCTGACTGCTCTCATCAGATGCTGATCACCACTTTAAAAGCACCAGCCCAGAGATCTGATGGAACGCATTTCCAGCTATGCTTTCCATTGCTATCCTGCTAAACAACATCTGCTATAAATAAGCATGTTTCATCAATAATACATAAAGAATGTATTCAGCACGGTTTGTAAAACAGATGTATATATTGAACCAGTCAATAATTTCCATAAAGAACAAATGTAGTCAAGTAGTACTGAAGCGGTAATCACCCATTCAGTGAAAGCCACCATAAATAGTTCTGTAACTTGGGAACATTTTAATTTTTTTCCCCTTTTTAAATTTGTAGTTGTTCTTGTTTTCTGTCATTTTTATTATTGTTTTTCACTTTATCATCGTCTGTGCTTTCCACAGAAAGAATGCTTGATCACTTCTTCTAAAAGCCACCGATAAGAAAATTAAATCCCTTTGGCATCACTGCACAGGGTAGTTGCATAACAAGCCGAGTATATATAGAAATTGCATTCCAAGTGTTTACATAAGAGCTCAGAATAACACAATGTAAAAAATCCAACTCAATTTACAAACCAACCCTGCAGTGCTTTTGTGTCTGATAACATGGAGCAAGCGAATCAGCTTACTAGTGGTACATAGTTAATATTATTCTTGCGCTATTTACCTAACTGGAAAAGGAAGATTAAAAATTGAACAGGCAAGAGTGTGTAAAAGGGTGATATGCTTATCTTAAATAAGATACTCTTTCTGGCCAGAAAGACTGGCACAGAAGCTGATGCTTTAAAATACTCCAAGCTATCTGAAATCTCCTCTAGTTCCTTGTATTCATGCAAATCAATGTACATTCTTAGATCAGACTTCCACAGACGTTTTCTGCATGCTCTTCTCAACAGCCTCAATTTAATGCTTGCCAACACAGAACAGGAAAAGCCAAGATCGTTCCACAAACCCTGATGTAACTATACTCCCCAAAGCAACTGGAAGGGCACGAAATCCAGGCTTCCAGTAATTTAAAGCTTCTTTACCTTGCTATTTTAAAAATCAGGAAAAGCGCAGAGTATAAAGGCACCCTAGGCGACAGAACAGTGGGCTGAGGGGATTATTGGGGATGAAGTTATATTGATTCAAATCCATCCTGTACATCTACAATCTGAAGGCAGGTAAATTTGTAAACAGGTACAAACTGGAAAGCTCTGCTGGAAAGGTCAGCAACACTGAAAACCAAATCATCTCATGTCACTGAATATGTCTATTCAGTTCCTTACCCAATTCATCTGCAAAGAAGTTTTTTTTTTAACGTATAGATAGATACAGGCAGCTTTTTTTCCCCAATAATATTATTTCTTTTACTGAGAGAGAGCCACCCAACCCAATGCAGCTGCCAGACAGCTTTCTCCCAACAAAAAGCCCTCACACTGGTGACTGAGCCTCCTGGGGACAAGAGCCCCCCTGCCCACACGGGGGGACAGGAGCGGGTGCTCCCCACCAGGCTGAGCCCAGCCGCATCCCAGTCAGACCAGAGGAGGAGGAGGAGGAGGAGATGGGGAAGGAGACTGCTTCCCAGGAGCCCCCCATGACACCCAAAGAGGGAGGATGGCTACAAGGCACCTGGGCAGCAAATGCCCACGCCGTCTTCCAGGCACTTTCCAAAGATGCCATCGTGAGTAGCAAGGGTGGTCCGGCCCGCGGCAGCCAGCATCTCCGGCACGAGCCCAGCTCCCCGCGGCTTCTGCCCTCACTGGGGAGTTTAAAGGGAGATTCATAGACCTAATAACTGACCTGGGAGCCAGCGAAGGGAAGGAGGGAGAGAAGGCGGATGCGGGTTAGGGCTGTGAAATCATGGTATTTGCTTTAAGGAGAGTCTTTTTCCCCATATTTGCTGAGCGCTTCACATAATAGATCCCCAGGGCACAAGAGCATCAGCAAACACACATCACTTTGGTAACGGCATGTGTCGTCCGTCTAAATGTGCAAAGCTATCCCTCCGAGAAAGGGAGAGAAACACTCAGAAACGCAGATGAGCCCTCAGAGGGGCAACCAAACATTCAGGAAAAACGCAAACCATCAGTGCTCTACCAAAAGACAAGAAGATAATCTTGAAAAATGGCAAAGCAAGCGAGAGGACACTGAAATAAACCCCGTTTCGTTCAGCTATTACCAGGAATCCCTGACTCGCCCAGCTTCTCCCATTTTGAAGCCCTGTCTTGCAGTTGTCAAAGCCCACGAGGCAGAGGGGACGCTTCCTCCCTGCCCCTTCTGTGGGGGCAAGAGTCCCCAGTTAGCACAGCTCTGCGGGACTGGTTTGCTCTTCCAATAAGAAATTAACACAGGGCAAAGTCCTGTAGGGTTTTAGGTGAAGTGTTTTAAACCAAAGGCTTTTGTAGACAGGCACAGCTGCAGACAAACAACCCAACTCAGAGACAGCGTCTTTCATGGACCTCCTGAGGTCAACTCAGGCTGAGGGGTCTCTGTGAATATAGGAGATTGAGAAGAAAAAGCCCACAAAGCTCGTGTTCCCTGCGCTCACGATACAGTTAAGTCAAGTTGCCCAGTCCCCAAATCACATTATGGCCACATCCACCCTGGCATACACAAGGACATTTGATATTTTCCTTAAATCCTCTGCTAGCTTCAGCCTTCATTTGGCCAACCCCTGTCCCTGCGGACACAGGCTCAAGCTGGCCTGAGACTGTGGGGTTGTTACAGCCTGGCCTCCTAGGAAAGTGCTAGCAAGGTATTTCTTAAAAACTTATTTGATGGCTAAAAATGTAGTAGCTGGTATACTTCCCACCTATGCACTGAAATAACTCTGCAGACATAAGTAATACCAAATTAAAGGCATACCATGTAAGTAGAAATAATCGCTTGTTTAAGCTCTCAAAATCAAAGTAATATTAGATACTGCACATGTGGTTACAGTATTGACAAATTATTTTTCCATGGGGTGCTGCTGTTCTCTCAAGCCTGTCTGGCAATACGTGCTTCAGCAGAATATACTCAAGAGGGTCAGTTCACGTGTCATTCTTAGAGGAGACCAGCAATTTATCTATTTCTGCCAAGACTGTTTACTTTGTTGAAGCAGATTTCATTTTAAGGGATGGGATACTCTCACAGCAAAAGAACAAAATCACGTTTCCCATCTAGAACACTACTGTAAATAATACGCAAGCTAAACTCAAATGGGAGTTTGCCTACTGAAATTCTTTCAAGTTTTTGTTTTAATCCCAACTGAGCAAGTAAAACTCTGAAAACAAAACAAGAAGCACCACCAGTTAAAAGAACAGGGCTACGTAACAACGGGTGTGGGAAGAGGGGCTGTAGGCGTCTGGAGCCGCCTTCAGAAGCGGCAAGCTGCAGTTGCACGCATGCCTTCTGCTGACCGTTACCCTCGCGCCGAAGTGAGCGGCAGCGAGGACTGGCAACGCTGTGATGGGCTTCTGCGTGAAGTCATGTACCAAAGCCCACAGCACGTCAGAGAAGTTTTCCAGTCCCAACCTCCCACCTCAAGCTCTGAAGACTGAGTAACATAATCATATATCTCCAAAATGTTCCCATAATCTGAAAGAAAATTACTATATCTACTTAAAATTTCCATTTTAATTACCTAATGGCTTTTTTCCTT